>JASCZI010030761.1:18357-28475 GCA_036250425.1 Stylosanthes scabra
TCTAGTAACAAAGTTGCTCGAGCGGCACGGGATGGGGTCATAGAAAGTTCGAGTGAGCAAATTTTCAGAGAGAAAGGCTTTGATTTCTTTGAAAGAATGGGGAACGAAGTGGCAAATTTGTTGAGTCGGATCTGTCGAATATGGAGCAGGAATGGCTTGAGAGAAACCCATTTGTCTTGCCATGAAATGGGGTGAATGCAGAGCAATCTTGTATCAATCTTTCTTATAACTGGGGAAGCCGATAGGAAGAACTTGAATAGCAAGGTAATTCGACCAATGCTTGTCGACTATAAGTTGAGCTTCCGTTTTTCCTTCTTTAACTCGACGCTAACGAAACCAATTTGGCCCTATTTGACGATGAGCGAAGGGTGCAAAATTCAGATCACCTCCTTCGAAAGTTCTTCATTTTAAGAGTTTGGTAAATACAAACCAAAACTAGTCAATGACTTCCCCTCCTTTGACATTGAAGTTGGGCTCGAGATGTGCAAGTCGATACCCTTCAATTGGCAATTTGATGGGAACATGAGATCGATTCAAGACCATGAACTTCTCGAAAACAGCATTCATCCAAAGTTGAGCTATCCATAATGGTCCACCGGATCGATGGGTAGTTTCCCCAACTCTAAGTTGGTCAACCATTTGACCAAAATTATGGTACAATTCTCCCAAAAGAAGCTTAGAGAGACATAGTCTTCTTTTCGATTCATGAATTTTGATCGCCAAGGGAACGTAGAGTTTCTGCATAGTGACGCTTCTCGAACAGAATAGAACAACATTTAACCAGTAGATTAGGAAAGCAACATGTTCATTATCCGTAATAGGATCATTCGATTTTCCCATATGGAGACTCAAGAAATCTCCATAACTGTTGCGCCATTCGATTTCGAATTCCGATTCAGGTTCTGTCTCATAAGTAATGTCTTCCCCTATAGGGAGCAAACCTGTAATGGCTGATATTTCAAACAATGTTGGACCAACCATGCCACAGGGTAAATGTAAGCAAATGGTAGTTCGATTCCAGAAGTATAATATTGCTCCTACCATCCAATGGTTTACAGACAGATTGTACTTCGATAGTAGGATTAGGTCATAGATACCTTGGGATTTCCAATGACTACCCTTAGAAGGTTCTAGCCTATCGATCCATTGAAAAAAATTAGCCTTCTTCGTCCCCAGTTTCGGGTCATTTCGAAAACTAGTATTGATTTCGAAAGGGGCAACAATCATATCTTGTTTTATCAGCAGCTCATTCTGTTCCATCGAAGGAAAGAAGGGTTTCACTTTTTCAGCTTCCTCTTTCGACATGAGAGGACTCACGAAACAGTAAAGTTTCTCCTCGACGGCGAAAGGAAATAGGATTTTCTCCGGGTTAAAAGAGTCTTCCGGATCCTCGATTATGGTATCATAATCTCTACTATAGATATTGAGAGAAGTTTGTGGTGCCACATTTTGATTCTTTCCTTAAACCGGCATTGACAGACCTGCCATAGATAAAACAGTGAGAAGCTGTGAGTGGTTGTTATAATAAACGTAGAGGGATGAACAAGAATGATGTTAAAACTAGGTTTACCTGAACTAAGATGAACAGTGAGTTCACAGAGGAAAAGAGAAGGATTAAAGGGTCAAGTTTTCTGTGAGATGAGTAAAAGAGTGAAAAAGAGTAAAGTTTACCTTTTATAGACGTGTCATGGAAGCTAAAAGGTTTTGACAGTTATGATTTGAAGGAGAGAGAAAGTGGCAGAACGTGGAAGAATGGGAAGCGCATTTCGCGAGGAATTATAATCATTAAAATAATTAATAAAATTAAATGATTATTTTTCTTCTTCTTTGTAGATCGAATTTCTTTATTTCTTCAATTGAAATGAAAACGATCTAAGGGGGAATTTTGTATTTGAAAATAAACTTGATTGAAAACTGGGCTTCGATTATTGGTAAATCGATTTTGTGGGTTGAAAAGCTAGTGAATTTCGAAGATGGTAACTTAGCAAATGTTCAATAAGAGCAGACTTCGAGTGTTCGAGAAAGGAGGCTCAGATATAGAGATTCGAGTTCGGGGAACAACATATAATTCGAAGATGGTTTTGGGACGTTACTTGGAAGTTACGTAGGTGTGGAACTGCCCTATTCTAAAGCATACACGTGGCAGAAGGAGATTGGAATGGGTCATCTATAAAAAGTGGAAAAATATACAAGTTTGGAGTTGGAATCTTCACTCTCAGGAACACTCACTTCACAATTCTCACATCCATCAAGCGACTTTCTGAGCATTGTCACAAGTCCAGTTTTCTGAGTAAAGTTCCTTCCAATTCCTTTTCTATTCTTATGTCAATTGCAGTAACTAAACTCATGACCTTCAACTTTGTTCTTTTGTTTCTTTTATTTTAATTCTCATTTAGAAGCTTTTGTCCATTTATTTTCATGTTTTTGCTTCTTTTAAGTTAGTCATTTTATTTCCAGATTAGATATAGATTGTCTCTGTTCCTTGTCATTATACACTTCGGAATTTTGAGAAGTGTTTTTGTATAATCAACCTTTTACATGCAATTTCAGTTCTTCAGTTCTGCAAGTTTAAACATTTTGATGCACTTTATGTCAATACTCATAATTTCTTGAATTCATATTTCAAAAATCATAAAATCAGTATAACAATTCTCTCTTATATCTCTTTGTATTCTTATTTTTCACATTTCTTGTTATAACTTTTTATCAAGTGTAATTCTCACGTTCCCACTCTCTAGCTCCCAACATTCTCCATAGTGCATAGTTCCATATTTTTTATTGTTCCTTTTTTAATTTTCAAATGTAAATTTCAATTTAGATACTCAACAATTTAGATATTAATTTATTTTTCATTCTCTCTATGACTTTATATATTTTATTTTATCCTCAATCTATTAATTCTTATTATTTTTAATCTTCATTTTTATATTTTAAAATCTGAATGTTCGTATAATGAATTTGCAATATTTATTGTTTGTGTGATTATATATATCTCTTTTGTTAGGCTAATCTAATGTAGAAATATTTTAAAAAGAAACAATCCTTAAAATTCGAAGACACTGCCTTTCTAGTGAAAAAAATTCTTATTAGAAGTTACCGTAGAAAATCTATATAAAAGAAAGTTAATAATTAACGTATTGTTTTATTTTAATAATCAATGAATATTTATATTTTGTTATTTAAAATTAATATATTTTTATAGTATATATATATTTTAGTTTTTATCCCACCACAACATAAATTTTCTAAATTCGTCATTCCACATATTTTACTTTTGAAATAAGTAACAAATCTTTATTGTTTATTGGGCATTGGAAAAGAATAATAATAATTTAAATTATTTAAATGACAAAATTTTAAGAATTTGATTAGAATTTGCATAATAAGTTATTCTATATGTATGTCAAATATTATTAATGTTTTATTTAATCTATAAATAATATTAACATAATGATAAAGTTAATCACATAAAATCTTCTCATATAAAGTAATAATCCAATTATTAAGTAGTCCATTGCATGGTGCCATGGTGGCTTCGTGTGTATTTGAAAGTGTTAAAGAAAAGAACGTAATAGTAAAAGAGAAACTATTCGTAAAAATGTAAATGTAAACAATAATAGAAAAGAAATTATTCGTAATCAATATAAATGTAGACAATAATAATCAAGCAACATATTTCTTCTCTAATTTCCATAGAACGTCACACGAGTCAACAGTATCACCACCTACCCCTTTTCAAATCCAACATCCATCCTCTTAGCTTATGTCACTGAAGCTCTTCCCCACCTCATCAATTGCTTCCTACCAAACTTTTCTATTCACTAATTTCTCTCCTAACTACATGGATTCACCAAAAACTCAAGATGTGTAGCCATGGTGGTTCTGGTTTAATCACCTTACATCGGGAGCAAGGAGCGCAGCTTTGGCTTTCTGAGTTTACTGTCGAGGTGTTTTGCCTGGGTTTGGATGATATGGCAGCAACGTGAATGAATGTGAGCTCTTCGATCTTGTTGGCGGCGTGGTCGCAGAGATATAAAGAAGTGCTGGAAAGGATGGTAGCACCATTGATAATGATAGCATTAGAGGAATCGAGGTATTAGAGAACCTATTAACCAAATTTAGTGAGGATGGAAAGATGTTTGGATGATCATATTTAATAATTTTGAAGAATCATTTTATCAATTTTAAATCGTTACTTTTATTTTTTAGATGATCTATTTTTTAGTTTCGGATGATTTATTTTATTTATTTAAATAATTAATATTTTAATTTTGGATGATATTTTTATTTTTCTAAATAATTTATTTTTTAATTTTAAATAATTATTTTTTATTAATTATTATTGATTATAATTATGTTGGTTAGCTAGCAAAACTTATACTAAAAATATTTTTATATGGTGCATATGCTTTATGAAATCAAAGATAATGATAAACGGCAAATGAATAAAATAATTTAGCATCCTGACATACACACGAAAGTGCATTCCTTGTAATAATTAAATGAGCTCAAACGCGTGGCTTCCACACGAAAAAGCTGAAAGATGCCCCACTAGATCTATTATATATCTATTATGGGATCTTTGGAAGTAAATAAAGTCTTCGACTAATACCCAAAAAGAAAAAAAAAATTCTTCTACTTTTCTTTTTTAGTGTTGGAATAAAGTCGCGATTTTGATTGATCTTGTGATGGCCTAAATACAAGAGTTCCCCGAAGGAAAAAAAAAAATTAACTATGAAAATGGTTTTCAAAATTTTTCAAAATGGACAAATTTTTTTTTAATTTTGTTAATAATAAAAATATCATTTAATTATTTAAAATCTAATAAAAATATATTTTTCTCATATTTTTAAATAATTTAAGAATATTTTTATTGTTAAAAAAAGTCAAGATCATTTTTATCCGTTTTTAAAATTTTCAAGAATAATATTGATGATTTATCTTGTATATAATAATGCATAGAATAGGAAAATAGAATAGGAAAATGAAAAATATTCGTTTTGTTTTAAAGTAAATTTTATATTTTGTATGAAGAATGAAAAAAAGAAGAGAAAAATAGAGAATAAATAAGAGGACATAATTAGTTATAACATATTCCTAGCTAACATAATAGATTCCTAATTGAAAATATAAAGGTCTAACAGAATTCAAAGTCTTAATATAATAGTGTATTTCTTTAATATCCTTCCCCAAACTCATGGTGGTCTGGAGGACAACTAAAGTTTATCCAAAACTATTGCAAAAATGATAGTGGCTGGATAAGGCTTTGGTAAGAACATGTATAGGGCAACTAACCCCTTCGTAACTCTATCCATTATAAAATGTAAATTAATTTTAAAATGTTTAGTACGATTATGAAGTATTGGATTATATGCTAACATTACTGTTCTTACAGTGGTTTGTTTGCTATACCTCCAAGACACAAGATTGGGTCTAAAATACACACAACAGTCAATAGTTGACTTGTGGTCATCCAAGTTTGGGACCCAATCTAAATTTGTGAAGGGAAAAAGTCTCAAATCATCAAATCAATAATCTTATACATAGTTATCAAAATCGAAACGGATCAGACGGTTCGACCAAAAAATCAAAAATCCGGATAAGGGCGGAGCTAAAGGTGTATTTTTAGAGGGGCCAATATGAAAATATAACATAGTAAAGAGAAAAAATATGTATATTTTTTTTATGCACATGCGCGCTAACAGCACACAAAAATAAGAGCAAAACGGAAATTTCGAGTTAAGGGCCAAGGCTTGGCCTTTTGAAGGGCCCAATTAAAGATATAAGAGGGAAGGAATACTCGAAACACAAGTATCAACCTTACAGAGCACACAACATGATCAATTTTAGTTTTTGGAGAACTCACTTTTTCTCTCATTTTTCTTTTAGGGTTCTTGTAATCCCTCTTCATTTCCAGCCACACTAGCCGTAACAATTACTTGATTTCAATGTTTTGATGTTTGTTTTATGATACTTTTTCTTAATTAGTCTAATTGTTACTAGTTTCTTTCATATAATTCCCTATTTCTCAATTCTATGGAAATTATTTTGTTGTATGTTATTAATGATTGATATGCAAAAATTCGCGTTCGGAATTTTAAATCCTCAAATTCAAGTTTACGTTTGTTGTAGTACCTCCGAACACTAAACTCTCGCACTCAAATTTAGAAAGTTTGAAGGTTCTTTAAACCTTCGAAAATGTAAATAACCGGGAGTTTAGGCCCGGGTCTTCACAAGTCCTAACCAACTTACTAATCAAATTTCGTAAAAGACTAGTGTTAGTGAAAACAAGGTTAATTAAACAACTAACTCCAATCACAAGTCCTAATCGACTTACAAATTTAATTAGTAAAAGATTAGCGTTAGTGAAAACAAGGTCAATTAACTACTCTCATTTATCCAATAAGCAACACAAAAGTGACTCAAGTGAACCCAATATCTCAATCTAAACCAAGAATAAAATCTACTTCATATCTAGTTCAAGCATTTTGTCAAACACTTGGCATGCATTAACAACAATCATCATAAATTGCGATAATAATGAAAACTAACAATACCCACTACAAGAAACATGTAATCAAAGGTCAAACAAACAAGAATTTAACATAAAATATCAATATCCATTAATTAAAGACAAGCATTCGTCAAGTATTCATTAATTTAAATAAAAGAATAAAGGAAACTAACAAGATTAACTAGAAAAGTGTGGTAGAATAAGAAAATAAAATCAAGAACTAAAGTTTAACAATATTAAATCCTAAAACTAGAGAGAAAATGAGTAGAATCCTAAGAATTCTAGAGAGTTTCTTTCTCTAGAATTCCACTAAACCTAACCTAAGTCATCTACATGAGTATTTTGCTGTTGTATGATGAGTCCCCCTTTTTGGCCTCTCATTATACATGCTGAAATTGAAGAAAAATGAGCCCCAAAAAATGCTCCCACATGCTTTTTAAATGAGGCATGTGATGCAGGCTTGTGTGTGTACCCATGCATGTGTGTGTATACATCTTTGGGCTAATTTCAACTTTCATATTTCTTCATCAATTTCTTCACTTTTACTTGCTTTTCTCCATCTTTTCAATTCTTGCCTTCTAAACCTTAAACATCTTAAACAAACATATCAAAGCATCAAATTGAATAAAAGTGGAATTAATTTGACAATTTAAAAGCATCAAAAGCAAGCTTTTTACTATTGAAGCTCAATTAGAGAAATATTATGAATGCATGTATTCACAAGGATTAAGTGCAAGTTAAGTTGATAAAATCCATTCTTTTTAGCTAAAATTTATCAAAATATATGGATTTATCAATGATCTAGGGTTTGATTATGCTTGTTTGATGTTTATATTGTTGATTTTGACTATTGGTTATCTTGGATTGTCAATTTCTCTTGCAAATTACCATATTGATTTACTATACCCACCAAGTATTTGATGTTTTGTTTCTTATAACTACGATCGTTAGAATTTATGGATTGGGATTAAACCTCCCACTCGATCGTTAGACAGAGTGGGTTTGACTCTCTACGTGACAATCATTCATAATTAGAATTAGTGGTGATCATAGGGACACACAATACTTCAACCCAAGAACAAGCACCTTTATTTCTTGCAGCACAAGTTCTCTTTATTTCGCTCTAGTTCGTAGTCATTTACCATTGCAGCCCCGATATTTTCACAACTATTCGCAGTATCAATTTTTAATTCCTAGGGAGAATGACCCGAGTGCAATATTCTCGATTTCTTTTGGTTGTATTTTTGTGACATTTTTTCTAAATCTCGACAAGCCCCTAGAAGCGAACGAGTTGGGACTATACTCACAACAGGATTTTCATTAACTTGAATTTCCTGACCCGTCTAAGGGGTGCGTCAACGGGATACAAATATACACAAATCCAATAAATTTGTGTACCTCCTCCAAGATGAGACACAAATACACAACATGTGAATAATGCATTATTTCTAATTTTATCCCTGACCTCTTCCCATCACGAAGGAAGCTCTCAGATCTGGGTTCATATTCTCTTTGTTGTGCTACCAAAATATGATACTCCATTTGGCTTTTTCATCATGTTCTTAAAAAAAATTAAAGGTGATTGATGTAAAATAGAGAAACTTCTTAATTGAGTTTAATTATTCGCTTATAGTGAAGTGTGGTTGAAGGTTGATAGTTATTGGTTTATTCTTGAAAATAAAGAAACATCATAGATGAATCAAAGGGCACAACATATATAGCAACCCACAACAACTCTCAACACTTATATTCTCTTATTAGTTATAGTTTGCTCTCCTAGAGTTCTTATTAGTTCATCATTCTAGATTGAACCTCCACATTTTCTCTAGAATTTAGGGTTTTAATATTTGTTTTCTCTTTAGTTATAGTTGTTAGTTAACACGTATTTCTACTCCAACTTCATATTATTTCTCTTTTGCTTGTTTCTACTACTCTCTTTTATGAATATATAAACTAATGTTTCCTAATCTTGGATTATGGCTTGATTATATGAATGAATCTTGTTTTTTATATTATATTTATGTTAATTAAAGTTGTTGTTAGTTGATGATATTTTGTAGTGGATGTTGTTAATTATTATCTCTATTGCAATTAATGATGTTTTTGTTTATACCCTCTATGTGTTTGATGAAATATCTCAACTAGTTATTGAATATATTTTAATTTGTGGTTTGGGGTTGAGTCACTTTTGTGTCAATTGCTTAAGTGATTGAGAGTCACTTAATTGATCATGTTTTCTCTAACGCTTTTCCTTTACTAAACACAATTAATAAGTGGATTAGGATTTACGATCGGAATTAATTAGAGGTTAACTAATTAATTTGCTTTTGGATAATATTGCCTTGAATTTTAGTTAGTGACAACAATTGTGACTTATAACTCTTAACCCTGACCAATACTCTCAAATAATTTAAATTCATTATTTTTAACTTGCTTTGTGATAAACCCTATTTTGATGGTTTATCTTGTACTTAAATTAGGGATTTTATCAACATAAACTCACATAAATAGCTAGTGAATGAGCATCTTTGTGAATTCATCTTTAATCGTACCTTAAATGAGAAAGTGCATGTTTTTAAGTTTTAAATTGCAAATTTAATTCTACTTCCATGCCATTCGATGCCTTGATATGTTTGTTAAGTGTTTGAAGCTTTAGGAAGCAAGGATGGCTTGGAAGGAGTGAAGAAAACATGCAAAAGCAAAAATCTCACAAAGAAGCGAAAATGAGAAGATGGAAAAAGGAGCTATAATCATCGGATTGGAGCAAACTTGGACTCTTTGGAAAGATGAATTCAATATCTACAACTTTTATGTTGAAGACTTTTTCAAGTTCTATAGGATTCTATGCAGAATTCGCATCCAAAGATTGATGCGCTGAAAGTTGCTAATGCTGCCAACCTTGACCTCTTCTCACTAATCGGGTCATAACTTGAGCTAATGAGATCCAAATGACATGGTTCCAATGCCATTTGAAAGCTAATATCCATAGCTTCAAAATGGTATACATATGTCTATATGAAGATTTGCTGCCCTCTGCATTTCACTCTCGAGAAGTTGCGTGGGCAACTATAGTTGTGTACACAACTCTCCCTGCACATGCCTTATTAAAAAGTCATGTGACACACTTAAAGAGAAGCCCATTTGGGTCAATTTCTATACCATTTTGGAGCATTTGGAGGCCCAATTGAGAGAAAAACAAGGGGGAATCACTCATATGACACTCAAGGGGATCAAATCAAGTTATCCTCTAATTTTTCATTAGCTTCTTATGTTCATATTTTAGAGAAAGAAATTCCAACTTCTCTCTAGGATCTTTAGTTCAATCTCAATTCTCACTTCAATTCTCACCTCCAATTGTTCTTAGAATCCATACTTGTTCTAGTTTACTTGTTGATTTCCTTTCATAATTACTCTAGTTATTTCTATTATTCTTGTTCTTGAACTAGTTATTGTTACTTGTGAATTTTACTTTGATTAATGAATGTTTGAGGTATTTTCATGAATTGATTGTCTTTTTTATTATCATTCTTGCATTTACTATCAATCTATAGTAGTGGGTAGTTGTTGATTGTTAATTTTCTCTTGATTCATGATGTTTATTTTC
>JASCZI010030762.1:20660-35002 GCA_036250425.1 Stylosanthes scabra
CACGTATTGTGTCGTGACGTATCTCGTGTCAGTGTCCATGCATCATACATAGTAAATTACTCAAAGATTCTCTAAGGTGAGAAAGTTGGCAATGCAATAAGGTAAAGAGTTAGTTTAACTATGTGGGCCTCTCTTCCTAGCCATTGGTCTATAGTAGATTATCGGAAGACCTTCTGAAGTGAGAAAGTTGGCAATGCAATAAGGTGAAGAGTTAGTCACTTTAGTAAAGCTTATATATGATAAAAATTTGAAAAGCTATAGTGTTTAACGGTGGATTTTAGGAAGCGTGCCTAAAGTAATAGGTGCTTGGAAGCCTCCTGCAAGCTTAGGGGATCTCCAATGAAGAATGACATTTGTAGAGAGAGAATAAGGAATATCAATTTATACTTTGTCCCTATATGTGCTCTACTGCAAATTTTAAATAATTTATAGAAAGTTTGTTATTTTGCCAAATTTGAAATTTTGGGCCTTCGTAGAATGCAGACTTTTATGGTTTGTTTTTTTTCTTTTGATTTTCTTTTGAGAAGCAAATCAAATAAATTTTTCATTGTCCAGGAAAAATATATAGTTTCAATGTCGAAGCCAATTTGAGCCAGGAAAAAAAAAACAAAAAACAAAAAAAAAATCAAATTTTAGAAACTATATTTCGTTGCCCAAGCAAAGCAAATAATTTTCCTTTGAAATTTGACTTAATAATAACACTCCGATCTAAAATATATTTTAAATTATAATTTTTTTATAAATAATATACATGTACACACTAAACACACATACACATGATTATCATGTTCACACGCGCCTGCCTTTCAACCCTCAACTCACACACTCTCACTCCATGGCACGCATCCCAAAACCCTAAAATTAGGATTCAATGAATTTTAAAATTCATTGTCCTATTCATTGCCTTCTCCAAACCTTCGTAACATCATCATCATCATCTTCCACTTCTTCTTCTTCTTCTTCTTCTTCTTCTTCTTCTTTTTCGTTTCATGTTTCTTGTTGTTAGTCGTTTATTAATTGATTTTCATTATCGATCATTTTGCATTTACGATGAGAGATTGGTGTTCAATTCCACTGGATCTGAATTCAATACATGAGGAACCGCAATTGGAAGAGCAAATGGAGGTTAATGATTTTAATTACTTGTTATAATTGATTTTAGGATTCTGATTTCTCTTTCTTAAATGTTTAATGTATGAGTGAGTTTTGTTGTGTTTTGATCTTGTTTTTAGACTCATATGGTTCTTTTTTTTTTTTGAGTTACCAGAATTCTGCTCATTCTATTTCAAAATTCTGCTCAAATTTTAGCAGGATCTAAATTCCATCAATAAGGTAGGGCAATTGGAAGAGCAGATGGAGGTTCGTGACTTTGTTTTACTTGTTAATTGATTTAATATTATATTTTGTCTTTACTAAATGTTTAATGTATGAGTGAGTTTTGGTGTGGTTTGATCTTTGTTGTTAGTTTCATTTGATTGTAATTTTTGTTTCTTGAGTAACCAGAATTCTGCTCATTTCATTTTAAGATTCTGCTCAAATTTAGTTAGTTTTGGTGTGGTAATATTCATTTTGATTCTGATTTTACTTTATTGAGTAACCAAAATTCTGCTCATGCTAATTCAAAATTCTGCTCATTTTTAATCAGGATCTGAATTCCATCCATGAGGAAGGGTAATTGGAAGAGGAAATGGAGGTTAATGATTTTTCAATTAGTTGTCGTTATTGATTTAGGGTTCTATTTGAACTTCTTAATTTTTTGAATGTGTTTATATTCATTTTGATTTTAGTTTTTCTTTCTTGAGGACAATTATGGATTTTGCTCATTCTATTTCAAAATTCTGCTTAATTTTAATTAGGCTCTAAATTCCATCCATGAGGTTGGGCAATTGGAAGAGCAAACGGAGGTTAGTGATTTTCACTTACTTGTCATTCTTGATTTAGGGTTCTTTTTGTATTTCTTAATTTTTGAATGTATTTATATTCATTTGATTCTAGATTTTTTTTCTTGAGGACATTTTAAAGATTCTATTCAAATTGGTTTAGAATTCTGCTCATTGTAATTTAAAATTCTGCTCAACTTTTGTTTTAGCTCTGTTTTTTTGCAGTTTTTGTGTAATAATATTGATGAAGAGTACGTCCCCAAAGTTTGGATGATATAGAAGTTTGAAAGGCTCCCAAACCAATCTCATCAACAAGTCGTTTCTTCTTGCCAGAAAGTTTGTTAAAAGATTTCCTTAACTTAAGGAGTGCATCTTTTGTTGTAGGTTTATGGACTTGCTTGTTAGCCATTCTGTTCAAGAAACCGAAACCAAATTGAGCAGAATTTAAAGAATAAGATGAGCAGAATCCAAATAACCTTATCATTCATCATTTTGAGCAGAATTTGAAAATGAATTGAGCAGAATGTTAATTGGTTATAGCAATCAGTATTTTGAGTCTTTCAAACACTCACAATCATATCTAGATCAGATTATGTAACCAATTTGAGCATAATTTAAAAATTGATTGAGTAGAATCATAAAATAACCTTAAACAGAATTGAGCAGAATTTTCATACTAATTTGAGCAGAATGCAAAACAAGTTATCATTCACCATTCAAGGATCTCAAAAACTCAGTTCCAAACCAAAATAAGAATGCGAGACCTTTTTGAACATAATTACATATCAACATGAGCAGAATATAAAACAACTTACTATTCAACATTCAATGATCTCAAAAAATCAGATCCAAACCAAAATAAGAATGCAATAAATTTTTGAACATAATTACATATCAACATGAGCAGAATATAAAAAAAACTTATCATTCAATATTCAATGATCTCAAAAAATCAATTTCAAACCAAAATAAGAATGCAAGTCCATTTTTTAGCAAAATTTTCATATCAAATTGAGCATAATACAAAACAAGTTATCATTCACCATTCAAGGATCTCAAAAACTCAGATCCAAACCAAAATAAGAATGCAAGACCACTTTTTAGCAAAATTCCACATCAACATGAGAAGAATACAAAACAACTTACCATTCAACATTCAAGGATCTCAAAAAATCAGTTCCAAACCAAAATAAGAATGCAAGGAGAACAACAACTACTGCGTAACAGAGGAAGGAGAAGAAGAAGAACAATAACAACAACAACGTAACATAAAAGGAGAAGGAAGAAAAGGAAAAAGAAGAGAAATAGGCGGAGTACAAAGTGGAGATGGAAGCGGAGTACGAAGTGAAGGCGGAGTACGAAATGGAGGCAGCGGAGATGGAGGTAGGGCAGAGAAGAAGAAGAAGAAGAAGAAAAAAAAGAAGAAGAGAGAAGAAGAGAGAAGAAGAAAAAGAAGAAGAAGCTCAGTTGTGGTTGCGTGCGTGAATTTTGGGTAGTTTGCGTGTTTGAAGGAAGCTGGGAATGTCACGTGAAAACACGTGGGTGAAAGTGTGTGTGTGATGTGCACTACACGCGCCTTGGATGAGAGTGGGAGAGTTTTGTGTGTCTAATGTGTTTGTCTGTACATATAGCAAAATTGAATTTTTTAATATATCTTAAATAACATCATCATTAAGTATGAAGATTTTATACTCAGCATAAATAATATATTATTGGTCAAATCATCTAATTGAGACTTATATTTTTTAGTTAGCCCCAACAACAATATCATTTATTATTCGATTAAAGCATACCGTATAACATATTTTATTAAACATAACTTCTTAAATTTTTAGATTCATCTAGTGGTTAACTAGTAGTTTAGTTTGATCAATGTTTATGCGTAGAATATGAAAATTTTGGTTGGTTTAACATGATTATTTTATATTTGTCATGTATTATTACATAGGAAAAACAATTATTATTAAATCAATTTTTAAGAAAAAATTAAAATTTTATTTGATTTTATGTACATTGGTATACATATAGGAGTATTTTAACCAAGTTTCAATTTCAAGGATTTTAAGATTTTGGACTAGTAATTTGTAAAATAAGTGATTTTTCTTATGTGTTTAAAACTCTTTTATTATTATTTTGGAACCTGTAATTCACTTGAAATTTATTATATGTTGAGAGGAAGTTGACTAAGGGAGGGGGGATAGGGGAGGGGTAGGGGGTAGGGGTAGGCCTGACAATGGATAGAGTAGGATAGGATAGTGTTTAGTCCTAACCCTAACCCTATCCGCGAGTTGATATTTCGTTTATAATTCAACCCTATCCTACCAGCAGGTTGAGAATTTTCCAATCCTAACCCTAGCCGCACTCAATTCGCGGGTATCCAACCCTACCCGCGGATTGTGACTGATGAGAGGTTTAATTTAAAAATTAGGATTTGTAAAATTTCATATTATACATGTAAGTAAATAGAAGAAGCTCTTACATATTCAAGGTATAAAAACTAGAAATTGAAGTGATTGTTGAGTACTTAAGACCTTTTTATATAACTAAGAATCATTTGTTCTATCCCCAACACTAACTTTTTTAAAAAAAAATATGTATTATATATGGGGTGCGGGTTAGGCGAGTAGGGTTGAGCCTAAACCCTAACCCTACCCTACCGACAAGCCAACCCACTCCGCTACGAGTAGGGTTGGAACCCGATTCGAGCGGGTTGGATATGATTGAATACCTGCGGATAGAATTAATATTGCCAGCGCTAGGTAGAGGGCTCATCGTGGCTTTTTTTTGCCTTAATTTGTTTGTACAATAAAATATGGTTTCTCAAATTTGCTTTTTGTTTTTGTCATGGCTCAAATTGAATGTAAAACCATTTTTTACTTGGCCAATGAAAATATTATTTGACTTGTTTCTCAAAAGAAAACCAAAACAAAAACAAAAAACCTAAATCATAAAGGTCTGTGTTCTACAAAGGCCTAAGATTTGGATTTGACAAAAAAACAAAATATCCCTAACTTATTTGAAATTTAGAGTAGAGCACATATAAGGAGCAAAGTATAAATTGATGTTCTTTGTTCTCTCTCTACAAATGTCATTTTCTCACTGGACATATCCAAAATTTGCAAGAGGCTTCCAAGCTCCTATTACTTTAGGGGGCTCTTCCTAGGTGAATTTTAGCAAGAGCCTGTTACAAAAAAAGCACGTATGAGCTTTGTATTTTTGTAGGTGTTGAACAAATGAGTGAGAGACATGTGTTGAGAGAGAAAAATTGGAAAGAACAATGTCGTACGGTTAATAACTCTGCACATGGACTTCCGATTTCCATGAAATTATTCATGGCCCTTATAGATTGGCGTTAAATGCAATTATGGAAAAACAAGTGTAAATTGTGTTAAAAATATATATCATGTTAGGATAGGCTGTTCTTTCTGGGCCTTTAGTTTTTCATAGGCAATTTAGGCCAGGCATATTGAAGAGGGCCAATGTTTTAGGGGGTAATAGGTGAAACCATGTAAAAAAGTTACCCAGATTAAAAAGAACTATGGATTTTCACAAAAAAAAAAGGAAAGTTAAGCAAAAATAGTTCAGGTTATTATTGGTATATCTGAACAAAAAACAAAGGCTTAGTCACTTAGATATATACATTTAATTAAGTACGCCATGTGGACTCATTTGTCCATGTTGGGCTTTTTTAGCTTCCCGTTTAGTATAAAAAAAAAGGAGAAATCTTCATACTTATAAAATTGTGTAGAAAAATAATGCTAGATAACCAACATAATTTTAATCAATACTAACTAATAAAAAATGATCATTCTAAACTAAAAAATAGATCATCCAAAAAAGTAAAATAAATTTTCTAAAATTAACAAATAGAACATCTAAATAAATAAAAGTGATCATCATCCTCTTCTTAAATCATGTTTAACAAACGAAATGCTTCACCTGAATCTTTTTCATGCTTAGTTAAGTTCATTCATTATCCACAATTAGCTTCTCCTAACTTAATGTCACTATTTAGAGACTAATTTTATAGTTTCTCTTTTTGTATAAATGTAACATTGCATTTAAATTTTAACAATTTTGACTTCAAAATTTATTATCCTCCATTGTTTACAATTACTAAGCTTACAGTCAGCTGTAGATATGGCTTCTCCTAAATTCTTAGAGAACTTTTGGATATCGAGTTACGTGCTTGTGATGGATTCTGCGGCTGACAAAGTGTGTGTTTGGATTAGCGTTTGTCAAATTGAAATTTGAGTAAACTGGATTCTGTATAATTGATTTTGGGTAAAAGTGAGTTTGTGCCAACATGATTTATATTTGGCAATCCTATACTAAAATTGATTTTGATAAAGTGAATATTGTTTGGATAATATTAGATAATTACTATAAAAGATATGACATTAAATTATACTATTATCTTTTTAAGTATATTTAATTTTTATATTTTCTAATATGTTTCTTATTTAATACTTTTTTAGTACTCTTAGTACTCTTTCTTAGTACTTATAATTTTTCACTAGTATTACTATTTATACTAATTTTTTATTTAATTAGCTATACTAAGTAGGATCAAACCAATAATATATTTAAATGATATGATTGAAAGAGATAAAATAATTTTTTATCGATAAAACTCCATAAATAAAATAACATATAACATGTCTAAAACATTAGAGAAAGTTATTAAAAATAATGATAAAACATATTAATAAAACAGTGAAGGATATAATTGGTAGATAGAAAACAAATTTATTTAATTAATAGCCTAACGTAAAACGGAGAATATAAAAGTTATGATTTTTAGCTTTAGGAAACGTGATTTAAATGCAGAATCACATTTGTGTTTAGCTAAAAAAAAATAGCCAAACAAAACATCGTAACTTTCCATAAACCTAAACCGTTTGAGCTTGCCTCTTTCTCTCGGAATCTTGTTTGATTTTGTCTCTCCCCTCTCTCACATGCACTCTCACACAGAAGAATTACCACACTACAGCAAAATACATTCCTGCATGATAACGATTTCGTTTTTCTGCGCTTGCACACTCTATTCTCTATGGCGCTCTCACACACACTATAAAAGGAATGGTTTTATTATTCATCTCCATTGATTGCTTTCTTTCTTTTCTCCGATTTTCTTTCTTTTTGAGCCCCATAATGGAATGTTGTCCCATTGCTGTTCCAATCACTCTAGCTCTCCAAGGAATATAGCTTCTACTCTGAAGAGAATTGTGATAGCCCTTTTCTCTCTTTCTATGGCTCTCTTGGTGATGATTTTCACTCATGTTTCCACTACTGATCCATTTTCCTATGGGTTTGTTTATTTATCATTGGTGGCAGCTTTATAATTTTCATCAGCGTGTTATCACTATTCATTGCAGCTATTTTACCGCTGCCATTCTCTTAATGCTGCGTGTTAGCAATTGCTAACAGACTACTTTATCTAGGAATACTCCTCTTAGTTTTTGGTTTGTCGTTACTGCACTCACTTTGGTAGCATGGAGCTACAAATTTGACATGGCTAATTTTATCATTATAGAGCTGGACGCCCTGAGCTCCCCGCAACCCGAGAAGGAGATGTACGACTGAAAATGGTTTTTATTTTGGATTTCAACAAAGTTTATTAATGAATCAATATAAAAATTTGTAGTCATGTATTCATAACAGTTAAGTTGTGATATTAAATAAAATACATAATTCATAACGATTATAAAATTTCAATATAATAAAAATTAATGAAATTTGATTTTCACATGCTTATATGAATTAAATATCAAGTGATAAAAAGTTGTGGGTATTATTACATCACACTACTAATAATAATAGTGAAAAATTATAAGTACTAAAAAAGAGTATTAAGAATACTAAAAAAAGTATTAAATAAAAAATATATTAGAAAATATAAAAGGTTAAATATACTTAAAAAGATAATAGTATAATTTAATATCATGTCTTTTATAGTAATTATCTATCAAAAAGTAATTTTATCTAATATTATCCAAATAATATTCACTTTATCAAAATCAATTTTAGTATAAAATTGTCAAATATAAATCATGTTGGCACAAATTCACTTCTACCCAAAATTAATTTTATAAAATCTAATTTACTCAAACTTCAGTTTAATAAATGCTAATCAAAATACACAAAAAGAGATTCTTTGTTTGGGGGAGAGAAGGTGGTGGTGGTTGGTTATTGATGAGAAAGAATAAGGAGAATGGGAAATGATTATGGAGGTTGTAACGCAGAGAGATAGAAGGGGGAGGAAAGTGAGAGTGTTTGCGAGTGTTGGCTATTATGTTATTGGTTACATAGAAACACATATTTGGCTAGAACAATAGATTAAAATAATAACAGAAGTATAATTTTTACTACTTATGCGATAAATATAAAAAGTAATATATAGAAATTTAATTATGTTTATATGAAAATGATGTTTTTTTCTAACGTATCTTTACTTAATAGATTGTGCAGTAATGGAAAATCATTGTATTTTTCTATATGTTACAAATAAAATAAGAAATTATAAATATCTTTAATGTGTATATTGACCCCCAAAAAATTATCTTTAAGCATATATTGACTACAGTATAAGAATAATATCAAACTTTGTGTCAAACAACTAAAAATCACCACAAATCTCCTTATTTGTTTTTTTTTTATGGTGATATGAATTAAAGATAATGGATAATTTTCTGAGTTAAATTAGTGTTAAAAAAAGGAAGAAAATAATATTAAGTCATCTTGCCGACAATGTCATTAATTCAAATATTCATATATGTTAATAATGAAGCGTTTAGTCAAATTAAAAGAGGAAATAGAACTAGTAGAGTTTATTTAAAAAAGCACCAGGGGTTTAGATAATATATTAAATTAGAAGAATAGTGATGATTATAATTGTGGAAAAATAGTCTTGGCCACTTGTGTCATGTTCATTTGGTATTGACCAGAGTATCTCTTTTGGGACCAAACATCCCACTAACGGCAGCAACATGTCCATATATGCTGGGCTAGCCCAACACTTAAAAGTTTTAACGATTTTTACAAATGACCCATAGAGAAAAATGTTAATTCATCAACTTGCTTTTTTTGTAATTATTTTCATTTGATGGCTCAGAACCTAATTTCTATTTACACCTAGGAACCTATGCCAGCCTGTACACGGCTCACTTAAGCCTCCCTATGGCAAGGCTCGTGCTAAAATTCACCCTCTTCCTAAAATCCACCAACTCATGACTTTTATCACTTTACCACTAATCTAATCTATTCATGTATAGCTCGGCATCTACCTCTCCATGAAGCATGAGGTGTCGCCTCCCCCATCCTTTAGTTTGGCACCCAAATTTTGGCAGAGCGCTAGGCGGGCTTGGCGAAATATTCTCAGACACCGCTGGATCATTAAGCAGGAGGTGTCATCTTCTCCGGCACATCTACAAATTTTGAATTTCCACCCTCATTTTGGCAGAAGGCTTGGCGGAATTGCAGTGATATATGTCAATCCCTAATTCCCCTTGCACATGACTCATTGGCGATTGCCGCAGGCTGTGCTAGGTGTCATCTTTTCTAGCACATCCAATGATATGTGTCGTCTTCCTATCAATCAATTTGCCATATGCTTGGTCGGCGTGTGCGATGATGAATTTAGTTTCTCTGGCCTATTAATAAAGAGCGTAAGGGAGGGGGTTGCTGCCTGTTAAAGAAGAGGCGACAGAAACAGAGCCAAATGAAGAATGGGACTCGCGGTGGTGGTAATTGCTCTAAGGGTTAAGAGATTCGCGGCAGCCATGGTACATTTTCCACGGCAGAACGAGGGCGGATGGCATATATCGGCGGCTTCTTTGTGTATCAGACTCTGGGTAAGGGTATTTGTGGTCTCCTACTTTCAACTCTTTTGTCTCAAATTTCCTTCAATAGTTCAATTGTCGGTCTACAACACTTTCCTCTCATTCAATTTCAACCCTTTGTAGTAACCAAACCATTCCCTTGCTTGGTTTTGATGAGTAGAATGTTAAAATTTAATTAGCCACGAATATGATAGGAGCTGTTGAAACTGAAAGAGTGAATCCTAAAGTTATTGCAGGGGATTGTGGAGATTCTGATGTTGTCTAATTAACTTAGATTTCTGTCATGTGCTTTATTTCTTGATTTATCTCTAAACCTGGATGAGTGGATTATAGTTAATAATGCATAAATGACCCTAATGTTCTTGATTTGAGCGCCATAATTCCTACCATGAGAGATGTAACCATGAGAGATGTAAACTAACTCGTGGTTAGATTTGTTAGCGCTCAAATCTTTTATGGTTAGAAATGATAGTTTACTGATTTTCGTATGCTCACACACTTGTTCTTCAATGGTAAATGATTACCAGCATCCTGCTCTGTTCCTTGTGGACGAATTTTCTTCGATTTGTGCACTCTATGTGGCCTTCACTGGATCCTAGAAGGCTCTTTCACTTCCCACAGGGATGGGTATTGTGTGTCCAAGTCCCAAAGCACTTGAAGCTTCGAAGACTATAAAATCAGTGAGAATTTTCTTTGATTGGAAGGACTACTTGAAGTTCTATCAGTTGGAACCTATTGGCCATACACTCCTTCAATTTAATTGTTGTATGGTCTTAGAGCAGCTCTTGATCTCATCTTTGAAGAAGGTCTTGAAAATGTTATATCAAGGCATAAACCTTTAGGCACCGCAACAAGGTGACATCAGATATTGTTAAATTGAGTTTTTCTCTGTTGATCAAAGGTATCTAAAAATAAGGACTCAATGTGGTAAATGCAAGCTTGCAGTGGAGGCATGGGGATTGAAGAATTTCACCCAAAAGGAAGAGTGGGTGGGTGACACTATGACTGCAGTTGTTGTTACACCTTACATTGATAGTGCTGAAATTGTGAGAAGGGCATGAAAGAGATACAACATGAACTTAGAGGTTTGGGATTAAACAAAGTTGTTAGCAAGGTTTTCAGAATATGACATCTTGACAACTTGAATGAGGTAACATTTATTTTCCTATAAACCAACATCATATTACAAGACATTAGTACATGAAATTTTGAGACTTAGCCTTAGGCTTGGTTTTTTAAATTAAATATATCATGTGCCTGTGGTAGCTTTTTAATTTGATTGATCAAACCTAGGTACTTTAGGTTTTAAAAAGATACCTTTCAAAATGTGGCTTTGATAAGTTATAAGTAAAAATTTTAAACTACCTCTCTTTCACTCGCTTGCAGCGCAGGCATACTAAAACTACATTTGTTTAAAATATCAAGTACTCTTCTTTATCATGGAAGAGAAGCTTTGATTCCATATTTCCATCGTTCCAAAAGTTTAGAAAATTAAGTTTATTGCTCACTCTATCTATTGTCTATTCTTTACTAACCCAAATCACTGTCATAGCATAAAAGATTAGACAAAGATTTTACATTGTGACATTGGTAAATTACTATATGGTTGCAGTTGCAATTGTTGGGTTGTCTTGCTTGTGTGGAGATGATACTAAAAGATACTGGTTATCCTGTGAAACTTGAAAGTGGTGTTGCTGCTGCAAGTGCTTGCTTACAAAACAATATTCCTATGATCATGTCCATAATTTGATTGATTAGATAACCAGGCTACCTTAATTTTCTTTTACTTTTACTACTACTACTACTGTTCTTTTAATGCCAACGTATTTCCGTAAGGTATACATGTTATTGTGAGGCTGAAGAAGCTGAACATATATTGTGCTACTTTCAAATGCAATGCTTCTTTCATTGTCCGGTATATCACAAACTACAACTACTACTACTACATCTTATGATGATGACGTTGTCTTATGTAAATTATGATAAATATACAATGATCATTACTATTTTAAACATTATCGGTTAATGTTTATTTTGAGACATCTATAGACTTATAATTTCCATTCAATTCATGCTGATTTGGCATTTTTATGGATTTCTGATTTTTTCCCAAAATTCTATCTGGTGTTCATACAACATATATTAGAAGTTATAGATACAAGTCAAAAGGTTATGGTTGATTTAATTATATGATTCAATTATTTGTAACTTAATTCACTCATCAGTATAAAATACATGTTGAAATATAAAATATATATATTGAAAGTTTTTTTCGGCAATGTCTTAGTAGCACATACAAATTGTAAATAACTTAAATAATATATGTATAGATATAAAAATATTTATTGGTTAATTTGGTGTCGAATTTCATGTGTAAATAGTATTTTGAAATTATATTAAATTGATTTTTTGCTATTTTAGTCACCAAAAAAATATTAAATTGATTTGGTTGACATTTAGATAGGAAGACTCTTAGCTCAATGGCTAAAAGAGTTTTCTTTAAATTTTTAATATTCTTCACCTTAGCATATATACATATGTGAAGAGTGTTCATGCCTCGGCAGCAGCGGATTTGCATGCATTAGTTGTTAGTTGACCCATGTTAACTCTCACGGTTTTCATTTCTCAGTGGTTCTTAACAGGTCTTTAGTACTTCTGTTGTCATGGTATTCGAAGAGTTTTGGTTTTGTAATAATTTCTTTTTATTATTTGGTTAAAAATTGTATTTTACTTCAATTGAAATAAAAGATAAACAGAATGTTATAACGTAACACTTCTAAATATTTATTGTTTTGTGCTTAGTATATATTTAAACTAGATAATTTTTACAATAACAAAACTCAAAGCTGTCAAAATGGATTCAATTTATTGGGTTTGTCCATTTATGGTCAAAACGGGTGGTATATCTAATAAATAAAATTTGTTAAAATTGCTGGTTAAATAAGATGAGCTCAATTAATGAGATAGATGTCGACTTAAATGGATTAGCCCATGAGCTAAATGAGCTAACTTTTTTTTTGAATTTTAAATTAAAATCAACACTCGTGTTTTGGTTAAGAAAATGGCAACTTTTATACAAAATAATTATTGATTTTTGAGTTAAAAATAGTTACCTTTTTAAGATTTTGTATTTTAGGTCAAGAGAAATTATTCCCTGAATTTATATTATAACCTCATAAGACATTTAATAATTGAAGATGTACAAAGGCAAATGAGTTCCGTGCAAGTAAATACTATATATAATGAATGGACACAAATTTATATTATATCCGGTTTATTTTATCAAAATTGTCATAGATAAATGAATAGAAGAATTAATTTTAATTGAATTTCCTTTTTTTAATAACATAGAATATTGGTACTTTGAACAAGCTTTATCTTTTTATATTTATCCAAATCCATAAAAAAAAATTTTGGAAATTTAATCACTTTATTTCTTTAAAATAGTTTGTATTTTCCGTATAGTATTCTATATATTATTGAATATAAAAAATACATAACATAATTATTTTATTTTCTTACAATGTTACTTCTTTCTAATTCTTTTTTATAATTCTATTGATTATTGATAAAGTAAACAAAATCAAAAACAAATTTTTCTTTTTTCATTTGAAACTAATTTGTTTATGCATCTTAATAAAAAATTAAATAAATTAAATTTATAAACAAAATAATACTATAACAAAAGACATATATCACATTGAGAGATACAAAACCAAGCGAAACCCCGTGCAGTTGCATGGGCTTTAGTGCTAGTATAGATATATACTTGAAAAAATAAACACATAAGAATAAGCACTTCAATTCAACCATATTACTATTACGTCACAAAAAAAAAACCATATTACTATTAGCTGCGATTGTGGGTTGAAAGACACCAAAAAAATACAAATTTCTAAAGCTGTATTTGTTCAATGCTTCCATTAATGATTTCTGGTTACTAAAGTTAAGGTCAGTTCAATTGTTTCTTGCTGTTTTGGGCTGGTCACTTGGCGAAGAGGTCCTCCTCGGATGCGTCTTGACTTCAAAGAGGGCGGACTCGGCTTCCAAGAGGTTGACCAAGCTTGAAACAGCGTGGGGGTGGACCTGCAAGGCCACTCTGATACTCGGCAAGTGCACCGAATCGTACAAGTAATACCACGGTAAAGTGGGTATCGTTCCCACGAGGAATAAAGGACCAAGCAATACTATCCTTTAATTATACTAAGCAGATTCGAATAAAACTTGAGAGAATGTTGATGTATGGAACACGAAAATATGAGCAAAGAGTGCAGGAAATTTACTTGAGGAAAAATCAGTGGAATGGAATGTTAAGAGATTCAGAGATGTTTTTCCCTTGAGGGCCAATGTATACATTCAATCACAATTCTAAGGTTTTCAGAAATCAAAACACAACGAATCTAGAGTAACTAAATCCTAATCTCTTAGTAATTCAGTTTCCAATTACCTAATCAAAAGCTAATCTCTTAGTCAATTAATCAAGTAATTAGATGAAGCCCTAAATCAAATTCTAATTCTTATGAGTCTCAAAAGTGATCCTAGATTAGATTACATGTCACTATATCCAAACTAGTTCTAATCTAATTTTAACCCACAGAATTTTAGTTGCATAACAATTAGC
>JASCZI010030763.1:25212-36444 GCA_036250425.1 Stylosanthes scabra
GAGTTTCTCCTCCTGTCAAAAATCAAACATAAATAAGAAATTTACTGCAGATTTGAGTGTCATTCTTGCCTATTATCACACACCTCAGTGAGGTCATCAGGTAAATGAAACATTTCACGAATCTCCTCCGTAGTTTTCCCTTCTATAATCCGAGCAAGTGCTCGGCTGGTCAGGTCAACCAAAGGCTTCAATTGGAGGCTATCAGCAGCAGATGTCAATTCACATAACTTCTTTGTGTCCATCCTAATAAACTTCTCATCAAACGTTTTATGCTCCTGCATTAGAAGCAATCCCATGCAAATGTTAATTGATATATAAACTGTGCCTCCTTTCTAGTATCTTTATCATATATACATGCATGCATACATATATAAGGAATCACACACACATCAATATGCGCACTATAAGAATAATAACAACAACAACAACATAAAAGCTGGAATTACTGCTGACCTTATTAGAGTGGCCTGGCACTTGGTGGAATCGACAATAATCAAGTATTAAACCCAAAATTGACGGACTGACACGTTGTGGAAGAGATATGGCATATGTTTTGGAAGATCCCATGCCTGTCTTAAGTATTTCCTGGCAAATCATGGGGCATAACATGGCTATATCTTGCTCTACTTGTTGAATAGAACCATCCTCAGTTTTAAGCCATATATAAGATTTCATCTAAGCCCACCAAATGAAAATTGAAATCAGAAAACATGCTAATCAGGTAACAACATAGGCTTTACAATATTATAAAGAGTAAACCACCATTTTGGCTCCTTATAAAAAAAAAAGAACAGCATATATACCTCAGGTTTCATGACTGCCATAGCAGCTTCAGACATTTGAGAAATTGCACAGCTTGTATGTACTAGGTCTTCAGCACCACAAATTATCCCAGATCAGTATCGACTATCAGGGTAACTACAACAGAAAGAAAACTTCACACTTGTTCAAAAACTTGGGTTTGGAAAACAAGTAGAGACTCTTGAAGTATTCTCCACGAATTGCAACAGTTCTAGACTCTGATACTAACAAGTGTAGTGGCATTTTTATCAGGAAAGCTTCCACAAGTCTTCTCCTAACAGATAAAACCATGTGAATTTCAGCTCAAAAGCATAACCAAATATTATTGACAATATAATGAGAAATATATTGCAAGCATAGCTACATTGGATCGTAAAGTATTTACTATCACATAATCACATTCATGAATCAACAATTGAGAATCAAATTCTGTATTTCCAAATCAAGTAGTAGTAAATGCAATCTAACTATCTAAGTATGAAAATCAGATTCAATCTCATTTTAAACTTGGTTCCATAATAAACATAGATATCAGTGATTCATTTCCATGGCTCTGATTTGAAGCAATTAAAGTAATCCATTTTTTTTCTATAGTTCGAAAGCGAAATCGGAAGTAGGAACATGAAGTACCTTGAATGAAAGGAGAAAATGAAGGGAAGCATGCACTGCACAAAGATGGAGGAAGATCGAAGAACACTGAAGCTGAAGCTGAAGGTGAAGAAGGTAGGTACGTAGGGTAGGGTTTGTTTTTCGTTTCAGCTGAATCTTCGATTTGGATGCGGTTGAATTGAGTGCAGTCACGTGACTTTATCCACAACGGTGACCACGCACGTGCATAAGTAGTTCGTTAAGTTTGGGCCTGATGGGCTCTCCTCACAAAATTACTTGGGTGTTTTTTTTTGTTCCTCCTCTGTTTTGTTTATCAAAATTTTAAATATTTGGGCTCTAAGCCCCTTCGCTTACCAATCTTTTAAAGTATTTTAAATTTTCGCCTTGTGCCATTAATTTAAGGGGTGATATTATAGGTATTTCAAAACTTGACGGTGGCCGAATAGTGAATATGTTGAGTGTGTAAATGTGTAGTGCATTTCGCCTTGTGCATTGGCCAGCAAGCCTCGGATGGAGCTCAGATTTTAGGATGGTTAATTCATGTTGAGTTGGTGATAACGTGGAAAACAAAAAAATTGTCAGTTTTGCTAGGTGTACAACAATTTCAGCCACCGTATATAAATACGTATACATATATAAAAATATAAATACTGAAAATTAAACCACAGTCGCACTTGTTACACGCGCTTCTCCTTATTCTCATTAAATACAATTACACACACTAAGATAGTAAGATCACCTCCTCTTTTCTTTCATTGACGTCATTCTCTTCCCCTCTCTTAAAAGCGATTCTTCAATTTTTTCTTACTTTCTCTCTCTTAGAAGTGTTTTACCCTTTATTAATTGGAACTTATGACTTTTGAGTTGGTCCTCTTCATGCATAAATTATTGAATAAATAAAACGATTACCATGATTTTATTTTATTTCATTTTTTTAAATTTTTTGCCGTTAATATATTTTTTAATTAATGCTTAAACTGATTGAATATATTCTTATTTTGCTATTATTTTTATAGAGCGATCGGATATAAACTTCCTTTACATCACAATGAATATGTATAACTTTATAATCCCTAATTTTTTTGGATTATATTGTTATATTCATGAATCTAAATTTTGAATTAAATTATTGAGTTTGATTATTATATTTAGCATATTTGATTATAACTATATTTTATAATATGATTTAAAGTGTGTTTGATTATACTTAAGGTGTAATAATAAAAAAAAAGCCAATGAAATTTAAACGGATTTTATAATTAGAGTATAATCAAATATGCTTTAAATTATATGGAAGGAAAAAAAAATAGACAAAAAGATATTAGAAAAGAAAATAAGGAAAAATATATCAAATAAAACTTTGAAGGGGATGGAATGAAAAAAAAAGAGCTTTATAATCTTCTATCGAGGGAAATGATATTATTTTAGTTGTAATCTCTAATATGTGAGATTTGATATTACTTAAAAGACGGATAATCAAACACTTAAATATAGATAATTGAATTATTAATTGATAATAATCAAACACTTAAATATGAATAATCAAACTATTGAGTTATGATAAAGTATTTAAATATAAATAATCAAATTGCTAAGTTATAGTAATCAAACATCAAAATTATGACAATCAAACTCTTGAATTATAATAAATTATTTAAATATAAATAATTAAACTATTAGATTATAATAATCAAACACTAAATATGAATAATTAAAAATTTTGGTATGTTTGATTATAATCATATATTTGAAGCATAATTTGGAATGTGTTTAAATATAGTATAATTTTTTTACTTGAATTTAGATTCTTGGGTGTGATTACAACATGTCTGATTATAATCGAAATATGAAATATGATTTATAATATGTTTGATTATAATCTTTAAATACATAATGGAGTTTTTTTAATAAATTCTTTTATACTTTTAAGAACAATATTTTCCTAAATTTATTTTGATACTATACTTTTATATTTGTTGTTATGGTGTGAAGTGTGAAAATAAAATCAATAAACTAACCCAACCAAATTGATTGATAAAAAAATCACTCTATTATTGTTAAATAAAAGAAAAACTTAATATATTAATCAACGTTGATATAGATTCGAATAATAGGTGTATTGTATTCATCGAATATAACGTGAGCGTACTTGAATATAACGTAAGCGTATAGTCTATTGTGTGGGAATGCTTTTTGAAATGAAAACAGCAATTAGGTTGGCGCGTGATACACCATCAACCTAAAATGGTTGTATTAAATTTAAATACGTATAAAAATACAAAAATACGCGGTGACTAATTTTAATAGCTGATTTTAGCATATAAATAGAATTATTGAAAAATTATATATTTTAAATTTTTTTACCTTTGAATGTTTCAGCATTATTTTTTATAGTTTAGTTGACTCGAATAAAAAATAATAATATACTAACTCCCACTTGAATATTGAGCATAATTATATGGTTGTTTAGCCGGCGAAAGAATATAATTAAGATAGTAAGCTTAGAGCAATGATAGAACGATGGTATCCAAAGACGGCATCTGACTACGGCTAAAGAATCTAAAGCATCATATTTAACATGCATCCATGGCATCAAATATCTCATTCAAGTTCAAGTATTATTCATAACCCACCATAGTCACAGAGAAAGTGAGTGAGTGAGTTAGTCATCAAATATAATGTGTCCTTCTGGATTCTCAGCATCTTCAACTGCAGAAGAAGTTACTCATGGCATCCATGGATCTGGCCTCACTGCTATTGTTACAAGTTTATATATACTTCTACTTCTTATTATTTCTCTCATTTCCAATTTTAATTTCTCATTTATTTTCTTCTTTCTTCCGTCCTCTCTATATAGCTTACCCTAATCCTACCCCTAATCCTCGTCTCTCAAAGTATTTGCTTAATTTTGACTTTTCTTAAAATCATGTAATATTAGAGAAATAGTAACTAATAATTGTACAAATACTCTTTTCAACCATGTTAGTCTCAGCTACAAAAATTAAAGAATAGAAGAAAGAGAAAAAAGATGAATAGAGTTAATACTTTTCATAATCTTATACCTAAAACATTTTATTTGCTATTTTGCTCTACTTAAGTCTACCTCCCTTTTGTTTTTGTCTTTGTACTATTATTATTATTATTATTATTTTATTTTCTACGTCCTCTAGTATTATGATGGTTAAACTATACATGCCAATAGGATAACTAAACCAAAAAAAACTAATTTAAGTACAATTCTCCTCTTTTTATTTTCAACATGATTAAATATTATTTTTTAAGGATAAATATATTTTTTTTCTATGATAAAAGTTTCAAAAATATAGTAAGTTTTATTTTGTAGCCTAAAATTTTAAATTTGTATCAAATATATCTTAATAGTTAAAATTTCAAAAATTTTATGTCTGATTTCCTTATGTTAAAGATTATTTTTATCAAATTATTGTTAAAAAAAAATTAATTGACTGGGTATATTTATTACAACTCTAAAACTTGAGACAAAATAAAACTTAGAGCATTTAAAAATTTTTTGGTAATATTTGGTGAAAAAAAATATACTTGACTTTTTTTAAATATATATTCTTACACAATTATTAAACTATTTCTTACTAATAGATAACAATTGTTATAATCTCCTACCTTACCCAATGAAACTTTTTGTTTGTTCTAACGGTGATTGTAAAAAACAGGAACAACAAGAGGCATTGGAGTAGAGACAGCAAGAGTTCTTGCCCTGCGTGGTGTGCACGTGATCATGGCGGTTAGAAACATGAATGCTGCAAAAGATGTCAAAGAATCCATCCTTAAGGAGATTCCAACAGCTAAGGTTGATGCCATGGAGTTAGACCTCTCTTCAATGGATTCTGTTCGCAACTTTGTCTCACAATTCAATTCCTCTGGTCTCCCACTCAACATCCTAATGTAAGAACATTACTAACAACACAACATTATTGGATTCACTCAATCTCAATGCATTTATTTATTGTCTCATATGAGTAATGATGTTTGTCTTAATTTTCTGGTTTGTTTCTTGTAATTCTTAGAAACAATGCAGCAATTCTAGCAGCTCCTTTTACACTGTCCAAAGACAATATTGAACTGCAATTTGCCACAAATCATATAGGTGTGTATTAATCGTACACTCCTTATTTTCTTTTTTTATTTTGATTTCTGTGTTAATGTAAACTATTTATGTGCTATACGTAACTATTTCTATGCTATTATATATCGTATTCATGTGTTTTGTGAATTTTTTTGTGTTGATATTTATATTTTCCGTATTATAAATGGAATATATTTGGAGGTGCTATAGCGGTACATGTAGCATTACTGTAAAATTATATAAGTACTATATATGTTGTATTTATGTTTGTGCAAAATAATTATAAACACTAAACCTAGGTTAGGCACTAGCCACTATATATCCACTCTATGAAAATGGAAGAGTGATCTTAATATTTCCCCCCTTAATTACACAGGCCATTTTCTTTTGACAAATCTTTTGTTGGATAATATGAAGAAAACAGCATATGAAAGTAAGAAAGAAGGAAGAATTATTAACATTGCCTCGGACGGTCACCGTTATACATATCCCGAAGGAATCCAATTTGATAAAATCAGTGATAAATCAAGGTAACATTTGACTTAATTATAGTTACTAAGCAGAGCCATATGATATGGAAAATCAGCTCTAGGATTTGCTCAGAATAAAAAGTAAAAAAGATTAAATGTCACATTTGTATTACTGATTTAATTCATGTAGAAAAATTATGAGTGTAACAGATTAAGCCTCTATGTAGAAAAATTTGTTGATATTGTTATACAAACCCCAACCCCAGCTGCATGTGAAATTAATCAATCATACAAAACATTATTTATCTTAAATCTAAGCATAGAAAAAAAGTTTGTATAATTCAATTATTCTTGATTTCTCATGCGATATAGTTACGACCTTTGGAAAGCATATGGCCAATCAAAGCTTGCCAACATGTTACATGCCAATGAACTTGCAAGACGTCTTAAGGTATATATATGTACATGGCTTTGTCTAAGACGGACTAGGTCCACGATGAACTCGTTTCCTTGATTTCGAACATTGTTGTAACTCGGATTTATCATGTATCTAATATCAATTGTTGCAACTTGATCAGGAAGAAGGGGTAGATATTACTGCTAATTCTCTTCATCCGGGAGCTATTATGACTCATATTTTAGAGCCTGATCTTGTTGCTACTATACCAAAAGGTAACTACCACATTGCACTGTTCATGTGAACTTAATATATTTTAAATACATAATTAGTTAATAATAACCGTATTTTAATTTAGTGGTAGGGGTGTTTGGTGTATGAATGTTTTTTTTCTTTTCCATAAGCTGCATGATTTATTATCCTTAATGAAACATTCTACATAATTCAACTCACTGAATCATTGCAAACTGTTTGGTACTATGATTTATACTTTTAGTTTTGTTTGATTCATGCAGAGCTACTTAACTCTCTTGGGAAATACGAGATTAAAACTGTCCAGCAAGTAAGTTCTTATTAATCCACTTTTAAATTTGTTATGGGAATATAAAATTTAAGGTTTAGGGTTTAGATATGCAACTTTGGAACTCTAATCTTCATTAACAATTGATGAAAAGATTTTTCAAGTTTCAAAATAGTCAATTAACTCTGCAATTTCTCTTCCAAAATTCATCATCAAGTATTAACCTTAATATAATTATTGTGTAGGGAGCAGCAACAACATGCTATGTAGCATTGCACCCAAAAGTGAAAGGAATAAGTGGCGAATACTTCTCAGATTGTAATGTGTCCAAGCCAAGCGTGCAAGGAAATGACACTGATATGGCCAAGAAACTATGGGATTTATCCATCAAATTAATTGGTGAATGAAATTATCACTACTAGAGTGTAGATGTATTTATAGTGTGAATTCACTGAATTCTGATGATTCTTAATTTCCTATAGCCCATGTTAGATTTGGATGTAGTCATGTACTATGAATAATTGTGAAATCTCCAATGTTCAAGATTGTCTCAATTGTGAAATCACAGTTGTATAAGGAATTGCTAATTCAATTAACTAAGAGACGATCTCTTCCAAATTTATCGACTCATGGATTATTTTATTCTCCCTTGTAACAATGTCCTAAAAATAATTTTGAAAGAAATTTCACTCAAGAAAATAGCAAAAAGCACTTATAAATATAAGAAAGAACATTAGTTCTAAGTCTAAGAAAAAAGCTAAATAATTTTTGTGCTTCACTATAAATTGAGAGGATGTGCAATATTCGATTAAATAGAATTTTTTTTAAAAAAAATAGATACCATTAAGTTTTTTATTTTTAAATTTACACAAAAAGTATTATAACTTAATAAGATATCCATTTTTCATCTTTGAATAAATCTAAATACTTTTTTAATTTAAAAATAGTTTTTTTAATGAAAAACTCTCATTTTATATCTTCTTTCCAGATCTGCGCTAACATCACCAAATCTACATTATTATTGTGCTGCACAAAGAATATTCTACTGTACAACACCATTTCTCTTCTCTCGGGTTTGCCTAGTCTAACATAAATACATCCAATACAATTTTATCTTATTTTGGTATTTTATAGGCCTAATCCTATATCTAGGTGAAAAAAATGTAACTTTTTCTAACTGCTTCCAAAAAACGTAATTTCTATATTTATTTATAATAAAAAAAACTTTGTACTCTCAGACATGACTTAAGTAATTATAAACTTGTAGCTTCAAGGAGTAACCACAGTAGATTTGGATTATGTACTCTTTTGAGTACTAATTGGATTAAAAAAAATACATTGACAATGTTGTATAAAATTAAATTATATTAAAACATACGGTTTTAAAAATTAAATCAATTTCAATATAAAATTTTAATTGATATCATTTATTAAATTGTAATTTTTTATAAAGAAATAAACATGTTTAATCTTATTATTAGGGATAATATAGGATATTTAAAGGAATCATTGAATTTCGAAAACAAATAAAAAATATCACTTTAGATAAGGAAAATAACACAATATACCTTTAAAAAAGAGTAATTACACCTAATTTTGAATTATTTACTCTTTTGAATACTGGTCGGATTAATAAATAATAAAGATAAAAAAATTGTAAGTTTCTTATTTTGTTTTATATATTTTCTTTAGGATAATTTTTTTTTAACATAATTTAGGACTCAGTTTGAGAATCACCTGTATATACTAAATGCAACAGTTGTGCAAAATTTCTATTTTTAAATTTACCAACAAGTATAACAACAGATATAAATGTAACAATAACAATATGGCAATCCAAATAAACCAGAATGTTCTAGATGTTTTAATCTTTCAGTATATCATATGATAAATCTGAATTGTCTTTCATTCGTTTTTACCTCAATTTATTTGCGAATATTATGTTGAAAATGAATGACCATGGGAGTACAAATTAATGATTTTCTCTTATTTCTTACTTTGAGTTTTTAATTGATCCAACACAAAATTTGTCAATAGAAAATGCCATTTTTTAGATAGTTTGTTGTAGCTCTTGACTTTGTTAAAAAACTTTGAGTACTACACAACACCAAAATAATTAAGCTAAAATACCCCATAACAAAGCAGCACAGCATAACATCATATCAACTACAATTACACTATAATACTAGATATACTCCAATGTGTGATATACTAGATATACTCCAATGTGTGATACCCAAAATTTTATAAGATCTCAAAATGTCACATACTTCACTTTCTTAGGTTGTCTTGATCACTATCATTCATTCAATTTTATTTTTTTCGATTTTTTTTCTTTTATTTTTTTAAAGTTGGGGTCTATTTTACTCCTTTAAAATAGTAATTAAATCTTCTCCATCCTTATAGTCCCTACCTCATAATCAATATTTGACACATATTTTTTTATTTTTTGTTTTCACAAGCTCCTTAGTTCATACCACATTTTTTTTTTGTGCATCGTCCTTATAAAGTTATAATTCATCCTATCCAAAGCCTTACCACCATCTTTCACATCTTCGCTACCTTGTCTCACAACATTTTTATTTACCTTGTTTCAAATTACTTTTCTTATTATTCACTTCTTTTTCTTTATCCTACCTCTTAGCAATAAACTCTGAAAATTTTGTTTAAAGTTTCTTTTAAATCGAGAGGGTGCGCCGAGTTGTTTGTAGAAACATCCCCAAAAGATTAAAAAGAATACACACTCTGACACTCCTCTCTTAACCACATCTTATCGGTACTAAAGATATCTAGGATCTGAAAATTTTATTTAGATGGTTTGTGGAGAATTGTAGTTCAATATTGTCTTTAGACAACTTAAAAGGGGTTGTGAAAATTCTTGTATTGTTTTTAGAATAACAAGAAAACAAACAAAAAAGGAATTACTAAACTGAAAATATGACTGAATGATTGAAACATCTTATGTAAGTGAACTGACAAAGACAATGAATACCATATACTCTTCTTATATTACTATATTGGGAGACTCCGTATTTTTCTCTGTCCAATTCATGCTGAAATCCCAGAGTTTCTTGGCCAAAACAATATCCCTTCCCAGTGAGTCTGCTTTGGCAAGATTATTATCAGCAAAATACTCACCACTGATTCCACTCACTTGTGGATGCAATGCTACATAGCATGTTGTTGCTGCTCCCTACATTAAAGGTTGAATCAAACAAAAGTTACATCAATGTAACAACAAAATTCCATTATCTACATTCATAATCATATCATACTGGTTTATATTACCTGCTCAACATTTTTAAGTATAAATCTCAGGAGCTTATTCATCACACCTGGATAAATCAAACAGAAACATTCATGGAAAATAATGGAGCTATATCGGATTATTACAATATTCATGTATGATTATAGGATCATAACATCTAAATAAAACTAGAATATAAAACATTCAGTATCTTATGAATAGTGCAATGTAAGTGTTACCATGCATCGCACTGTTATGACGAAGAATATTTGTGACAGTAACTCCTGGATGAACGGAATTCGCTGTAATATTCACACCATCCTCCTTATCAAGATGCAACAAGTAGAAGTCAAAGAATGCATGTGGAATATTACATATGGCCGTTAATAACAAAGGAAGAAATTTACATTCTGGTTTAGATAGGAAGTAAATTACATATGGCCATTACTTGTGTGTAGAAAATGAATTCTTTCTCCAGACAAACTTTGTTTTTAACCTTCTTTTTTTTTTAGAGTAATACCACAAATCAGTCATAAGAAATTTTGGGCCACCCATTTTAGTTCTTAAAAAATTTTAATTGTCAAATTAGTTTTCAAATTTTTTTTTCGTTAGACAAATAAGCCTCCACAGTGTATTGTTTGTTGATATGAAATTTTAAAAAATTCTTAAGAATTGATTTATCTACCAAAATAAAATGTTTGAGACTTATTTGGTGTTAATTTAAAATTTGTTAAGGACTAAAATGCACAATAAAATTTTTCATTAGGACTCGTGCATATTTCTTTGGGTCGTGTTTGTTTATTTCCGAATATATTCAATCCGGGTTGAAGCTCGGATAATAACTTGTGTTTTTTCTTTTTAAAAAATTATTTTACTATAAATGTCATATAGTAGTATCTATTAAACTTAATCTTTGAAACAAAATTTTATTAATTTGTTATATTATATTTACAAATTTTAAAAATTTGTAAAGATATATGGAAACTCCGCCTATGTTACTGCGGTACATAGCCGGTCCCAAGCCCGGATAAAGGAGGAGGGTTGTGTTAGGCCTTCGACAACCAACGTAAAAACTTAGTCGAATCT
>JASCZI010030764.1:0-22512 GCA_036250425.1 Stylosanthes scabra
ATTATAACAAGTATGAATCCTAAGAACAATTGGAAGTGAAAATTGGAGTGAGAATTGAAATTGCACTAAAAATTCTAGAGAGAAGTTGGAGTTTCTCTCTCTAAAAAATATGAACATAAAAACCTAATGAAAAACTAGCTTCCCCTTTGTTTGATCCCCTTGAGTGTCATATGAGTGATTCCCACTTGTTTCTCTATTGGGCCTCCAAAAAAAGAATGGGCTTCCTTTAAGTAAGTCACATGACTTTTAATGAGGCATGTGCACTAGGAATTGCCTATACAACTATAGTTGCTTGGGCAACTTGCCATTTGCTTCTTTTCTTCATAATTCTCCAAAATGCAAGCTCTCAACACTCTTTTCAAGACATCCTTGCCTCCTAAACCTTCAAACACTTAAACAAACACATCAAAGGCATCGAATGACATGAAAGTGAAATTAAATTGAATTTTATAGCTCAAAAACATGCATTTTCTCATTTAAGGCACAATTAAGGATGAATTCAGAAGGATGCTCATTCACTAACTATTTATGTGAGTTTATGTTGATAAAACCTCTAATTTAAGTACAAAATAAACCATCAAAATAAGGTTTATCACTATTCTAGCACAACATTCAGCTGCAGAATTTCTCGGCTTGCATTCAAGGTACTATACTTCTATTATAAACGCTGCCACTTCTTGGATCCCACCCCCAAATGGAGTTTTTAAAGTCAATTGTGATGCTTCAGTCATCTTTGATCTTGGTAGAACGGGCTTTGGATGCATAATCAGGAACCATGACGGAGTATTTGTGAAAGCTTGTTCAGGAAACATTCCTTGTTGGGGAGTGTATCGGTGTGAATTGTTTGCGATTTGGAGGGGTCTTGTGCTGGCTTGGGAATGCGATTTGAGATCAGTTATTTGTCAAATTGATTCCTTTGATGTCTATTCCTCGCTATTGGGAATTTCTGACTACGAGCACGTTTCAGATACAGATCTCTATGACAAAATTTAGAGATGCATGATAGACCATGGGAGGTTCAGTTTGAGCATGTTTATCGTGATTATAACCAACCAGCTAATTATTTAGCTAAGTGGGGTGCAGGAGATGATCGAAATTATGTCAAATGGCTTGAGCTAGGAGATGATCTTGAGTATATCATTGCTTGTGATTTAGCTTAGGCTGTGTTTTCTTTCTATTCAGTCACAAAAAAAAAAAAAATAACTATATTTTATAACATGAAAATAAGAAATACATATCTTTATTTATAACAGATTCATTTACTTACTGAAGATTACTTATCAAATTAATTATTATTTATTTGTATATATTTATACATATTTTATGTATTTTTCAGCAATGTAATATCAAATAACAGGATAATCAAACATTGTGTATAGAAAAATGAACTTTTTTTTATAGCTAATATAATTAAAAGAAATGGATAAAAATATACACGAAAAATTATTGAAATAGATAAAAACACGCATGAAAGATTTAAATTAACAAAAATATATTCTAAAGATAATTTTCTTTTTAAGATTCAATTATAATTTTTAAAATGCATATCAATAGATATAAGTTGATGTTTATAATTTTATTTAGACCTCTTCATCTAATAAGCTTATAAATTCTAATTTTATACTTTTTATAAATTACTCTTAAGACGTCTTCAATTTAAATGTTGAAATTGTGGACAATATTTTATATTTGGGCTGAGTTTAAGATTGATAAAAAGTTAAACTTCAAAAATTGCTTTTTAAATATAATAATGTGTTAGTACAATAATATAATTAATCAATTTAAATAATAATTTTAGAATTAATTATTCAATTATGTTATCAAATGTGATAAAAATATATAATCAATTATCAATTATTAGTTATTACAATATATTCTTTAGTTTAAAATTATATATAAATAGTTAGTGCAAGTAACTTACACCCGTTAATAGACATTAGGGTAAGGCCCGCGCGATGCGCGGAATGTTTCATAGTCTAAATAATTGTCTATTGTGTATATTATTATCCAAAGTTCATTTGAAATAAGGAAAAATCAATAAAATAAAATAAAAGGGTTTAGCAAAATTATCACAATGAATAGAAAATTATTTCATAGTCTAAAAAATTATTTCAATTTCAAAATTATCATGACAGCGTTGGGATTGGTTTCGGGAGATATTTGGTGTGATTCCCGCCGTCCGCATATCGTGTGTTTTGCTCGAGACATGTTGCGGCGAACTTTGCATTGAAATTCAAGTCTATTGAAGCGAAGAAGCTGCTCATGAATGCCGCCTATGCGAAGAGTGAGGTTGATTTCGAAGACTAGTTTTGATTTCTAGAGGCGGAAGACAGGGCCATGGGTGAGTGGACTAGGAAGATGGAGAAGGAGCAATGATGTCAGTACATGGATAGCAGTCGCAGATTTGGTCATATGACCACGAATATCTCCGAGTGCATTAACTCTAAATTTTGAAGGGTACACGGAATCTCCCTGTCACTGCATTGGTCAAGTCCACCTATCTCAGACTGGTTGAGCTCTTTGTTAGGAGAGGTCAAGAGGCAGAGGCACAGTTGGGTGCAGGGCACCAGTTTAGTCAGACACTGTTAAGTGCCATGGAGCGAAACATGAGAGATTCGCGGTGTTTTAATGTGACACTATTTGATCGTCATAACTCGGAGTGGGAAGCGACACAGATTAGTCCCACTGGTGGATTCTCCCTTGGTACGTATCGGATTTCTCTTCGCAACCGAACATGCGACTGCGGACATTTTCAGGCACTTCATTATCCATGCATGCATGCTGTGGCATGTTGCACACACGCTCGGGTCAATTGGGCGGCATACGTCCACGACGTGTATCAGATGTCAGAGGTGTTTAATGTATACCGCCTCGGTTTTTCACCACCCATCCCAAAGGGTTACTGGCCACGGTATGGAGGTCCCATCATCATTCTAGACCCCCGTATGCGGAGAGCAAGGGCAGGACATCCTAGGTCCGTGCGAATCAGGATGAACATGGATGTCGTTGATCCAAACAGGCCCCGACGATGTGGTCTTTGCCGACAGGTTGGCCATACCAGGAAGAATTGCGATCAACGAGGCTCCACAGCCGGTGATGGTGTTTCGTGTTTCTTTGTCTTGTATGTTTTTGTTGGATGTACCTTTTATTTCTGCTTAGTTATACTTTGTCTTTTACGTTAGTGCTGATTGTACCCTTTAGTTTTTTCACTTATTGGTAACATGTTAGCACTTTATCTTGCAATGTGTATTCTCTTTTCTGTGTTATCTCAATAATGGTGAAAGTTAGTACTTCATATAGAAGTTAAAATAAGATATATCATGGCAGAAGACTTCATAAAATAAGAACTCGGTCATTAGTCCATAAAGATAATAAAAATAGTCCATAAAGATAGTAAAAACGTGATGGTCCATAATAACATAACATAACAACATAAACCCTAAGATCATACCCTAAACCCTAAGCCCATACAAACATAACATAACAACATAGTCCATAACCCGTACAATACACACTACATGTGCCCCCTGTCCCACAGCCTCTGCGTCTAGGAACTCGACGGCCCCTCCCCATGGGTGCACCTCCCTCGTCTCCACTGCTATCGTCTGCAGGGGGTCCTCTGGTGCCGGTGCTGGTACCGTATAAGGGTCCAGGAAGTGAGCATCTGGCATATACGCAGATGGAGGTGTCCCGGCGTATGCCGTGAACAGGTGAGACGGAGCTGCGTAGGCTCATTCAAATCCATCTGAACCTGTACCTGACTCCCATCAAATCCAGGTCTGTATGTCGTGTCATCCCCCAAAATCTGTTGTAATGTGCGCTGAAACCCCGGGCTAGTTAGCCCAACCAAAAAATCCTGCGATGGTGAACCGAACACGGGAGTGCTGTTGTCAAAATGGTGCTGAGGAGTAGGGGTACCTCGCTCTGCTGATTAGGCCCTGCCTGATGAGTGCTGCTCGCACAACCATGGGGATGAGATGAAGGGACCCTACCTCCTCCCCGTCCTCCCTTCCGACCACCTCTACGACCACCATCCTCGGGCATACGTCAAACATGGCGAGGCACAGCAACCTCCTCTCCCATCATCTCATCGAGCCACTGCCAATCCCTATCCGTCGTCCTCGTACCAACCATGCGACGCCTATCCGGATGCCTGTTATCAAGCACATCATCTACCTGAGTGCCTCGAGGCGGTGTGTCAGCAACTCCCTGAATGGCCTCGGGAGGGATCTCATCCAGAGGCCTCTGGTAAAATGCATCATCCGGAGCCAAGAACCTCCGCGCAGCCAAATACCACCACCTCAAATAATCTGCGGATGGGCCCAGATCCTGGACCTCCACGACTGTAAATGTCTGCTCATGTCGTGAAGCCCATCTCCCATGCCACAACTGATATGTAGTAGGAAATCACCTCTCACCCCTCTCCCATCCCGCGCATGCAACCAATCGATGTTCACAGGGCGATGGGGATAGTTATACACCCTGCCGAACTGTGGTATCACCCTGTCTACCTGGTGCCACTCAATAGTGCCAAAGTAGATAAGGGCGCAAACAGAAGTCCACAATCTCTTGTTCTCTTCCCGCCAGATTTCTCGATCGGCCACGAATGCGACCTCCGGTGTCATGTAAGGACGACACACAAACTACGAAGAAAATAAAACACGTCATTGGTAGATAAGGTGAATTCAAAATAAAGAGACTAGTAACAATAAACCAACAGTACATCGCGGTGCGTAAGCCGGTCAAGCCTGGTCCGGTACTGGAGTACCCTCGGATCCTTCTCATCCGATGTAGGCAAATACCTTTCCCACCTACAGATATTACAAAAATAAACAAAAACCCATAGCATATACAAATGTAACTTCAATAAAAAAAAATATTTTACCTAGTAGCCAACGACCATCTGAACTGATCGAACCCATACGGTCTAAGGCTAGGAAAACCCCCAGAATATCCAGCTCTGTAGGAGCTGTAGTGGCCCTGAGATCGCGACCACATTTCTGTTAGATGCTTGGCAAAGGTTCCAGTACAGCCAAGCCAACGTGGCAGAACCTTAGCTGTATTGCCCAAGATCATCCAGCTGATCCACGAATGGGATCCATCTAATTGAGCTCGGGCAGCCGTCTTGTCCCCGAACAGCTGAGTAGACAACAACAACATGATGTAAGCTTGTGCGTGCCTGCGTATCTGAATCTCAGTAGCATCCTCGGGCACCACCCCGAACATGGCAGTCAACCATGAGAACGTCACCGTGCATGAGTCTGCTGCCTCCGGTTGGGGAATCACACCAAATATCTCCCGAAACCAATCCCAACGATGTCTTCCCCTCCCGTCAGGCATCAGTGTCTCAAACTCATATAGGCATCCCGTAACAGGTTCCCCATTGATCGGCAACCCTAACTGGTAAGCTACATCCTCAAGTGTAATCGTGCACTCTCCCTATGGCATGTGGAAGGAGTGGGTTTTAGGACGTCAGCGCTCCACAAAAGCGTTGATAAGTGGCTCGTCGACCTTGAACCAAGCATCACAAAGCCGAGCAAGTGGGAGCAACCCCGCCCTATCCAGATACGGCTGGGCCCATGGATCAAGGTACATAGGGTGCTGCCTCTGCATCGTATTAAGGCACCTAATCGGTTGCATTAGAAAAACAAACATAACCAACATGAAAATATTTTCCACGTTCATGATCGAAACAAATATCCAAATAGTCCTAAACAATCCAAACTTATAATTTTTTAAACATAAAATAGCCTCTAATTACCTAACTACCCACGTTCGTCGGCATAATAAGTCTAACCAATTCTAACTACTCAATATGCTTCCAAACAATTCCAACTATCTCAAAATCAAATACAATAATTTTTCCGAATAAAAATATCACAAAAAAATAATATAAATCACCAGTACTAATAATAATTGTGCCTATATTCATAGATTAAACACATACTAATTACAATCACAAAAGATCATATAAATCCCCGGTACGAATAATAATTCTCCCTATAATCATAGACTAAACACATACTAATTAAATAACATACATCTTATTAGTTGAAAATAACTTTGTCATATTTAAAAAATTAAGCGTACCAATCGGTTAACGTCATGGGCAACATGCGCAATAGCATCCAAGCGATACATGATGTTCCTGTCTGCGGCTGCGACATCTTCAAGCGTTGGTTGAGCCATCAATTTTTTTTCTCTGCCTTCTCTCTAACTCTCTCTCTCTCTAGAAATTTAGAAAATGATACAAGTGATGAAAGGAAGAAGGGTGGCACGGAACTTGACCATGAAATTTGGCCAGAAACCATGGCACCCTAAGGGGTATTCAATTCGGTTTCATTTGTGAAGAAACCGTGACACCATGCAGCTGTTTTCACTCAATTTTGACTCATCCAATTTGCATGAAAACCGTGGGAGGTTCCAGCTGATTTCATAAACAGCTGCGGGGTCCAGTAGATTCCAAAAACAGCCCACCCTCCAACGGATCCTATAGAAATTTCCTCCACAGCGCAATCTGATCATATTATGATCATTGGTGTAAATGGGTAATATTGATGGGCAAACCAATTATATAAGTAACTTGCCCATAATTTAATATGTCAAATAAAATACCAAAGAAATCAAACCAAGATAAAAAAAAAAAAATTCCTTTTCAAGGAAATGACCAAATAAGAAAGATCAAAGAAACCAATCCAGTTCAAATCGTAAAAGAAAGCATGTGTTATACTATTTTCTAGAGGAAGACCAAATAAGAGAGAATTGACAAACCAAACGATATGCCCCAATTTTCAATATATATGGGTACAGATTTCATTCACAATGGCTTAAAAGCAAGCTAACTATTAAAATAAAGCTGAGAAGCCTCAGTGATTGATGTAAATAATCTCTTCCATTTGATGATATTGGAAGAAACACATCAAAAGTTGGTTTCGTAATCCTCAAATATTCCTCTTTCAAAAGGAGCAAGACATGAGAGTACCTATTGCAAAGATCATGTCCAAGGTTTCTATCAAAGATAAAAAATAATTTTAACATGAAAGAATACAGAAATCTCTATTATTTAATTAAGATTTCTCAACTCACTGGTTAGTCTAGACTAGAAGACAATAACATATAATTGAAGGCCGTATATGTACGACCATTCACCATGGGCACACAAAAGATGAACACAAACCCAAATTTTTCGTAACAATTACATCTGGATAGGGTTAAGCAATCATATATGATCATTTATCATACATGGTATAAACTATGTATAATAGCTGAAAGTAGTAAAATAAATTAATGGCAGATAAATGTATGCTAATATCACAGAGATTAAGACCTGCTTATGATTTAGGGCTAGACAAGATATCCATCTCAGAGAGGACACCAGCAACAACAGCTCCAATGGTAAAGCCCAAGCTGATGTAGTTGTACTGAAACACAACACATACACCAGTCAACGTTAGAGCACTACAAAACCCATTATTCAAAAACACGTAAAGGGTCAAGGGCATAGACAACAAAATAATTCTATACAAACCTAAAGTATTCAAAAAACAAATATATGTAAAAGATAAAATGAGAAGCAACCCTAAACCCTAAACAAAAAGCAAGTTCAAAGAAAAATCATCAACAAACCTCTAAGCCAATAAAATTATCAAATTCTAGAAGATTTAGGGGGTTAAAAAAGGTGGGCATCATGGTCTAGCAAAATCTAATTATGATAAAGAACCCTCCACAATAATAAAGCTCAAAATATCAAATATTTTCAATGCTCTATATGGACGAGAATTATTTTTAATATGGCTTAGGGGTTGGTGTTGTTCCTTTATATAACAATAGTGAGGTGATGTTGTATGATATTTGAGGAATAGAAAGTCTCAATTAGCGATTTCTCTTTTATCACATTGAAGTATGCAAAAGCTAATCCAATGGCTGAAAGTCCAAATGCAAGTCTCCACTGGCGATTTGCACTGCAAGGCATCAGCGTTTTCCTGTGCGGTCCGTGCTCCATGTCCAAGACTCTTCTACTCTCATCCACTCATTATTGAATGACTTCAAACCAAAACAAACATTCATTCACATTTTCTTCTTCTTCCTTCACTTTACTTCTCTTGTTCCAGGAAATGCTCAAGTTCATGAAAGTGAAAGGAGGACCGGAAAATTATCTTTAAACACTTAATGGGGAATATTTTCTTTGATGATCACATAGTACATTATCTAAATCATCGTCAATATATAAGTGTCATAATTTTTAAATAATTTAATTAATAAAAATCATTTACTTTGTGTGTCATACTGTCATGTTAGTAGTGTATATATTATTATGTTAGTGTTAGTATAGTTGCTAGTTTATAGATAAAATATTAGTGTTAGTGTTAGTATTTTTACTCGTAGTTATTAATTAAGAAAAAATAATTATTTTGTGTTTCATTTCAAGTTGATAAATTAGATAAGATATTTTATTATCATGATCACTTAGTTTTAGAAATTAAAAATGATAGTTTTTATGCAGTAATTAATATTTTATAATTAATTAGTTATGGTGGTAATTAGAAATAGAAATAGCTTTTATGCTCAAGGTTTTTTTCTCAGTATTTAAAACAGGTTAGTTAAGTGTATGTTAGTTAGAAATAGTTTTAATATTTAGTTTCTTCTTTATTTCCATTAGTATTTAAAACTGGAATATGTGTTTTATGAATGATATTCACGGATGAGGGTACTAAGTGTGATGATAGGTTTTAAGGATGGTTTTGTATAGCAAACTGGCCAATCTAGTTCTTATTTTATAAAAAAACTGGTTGGTCGTTAAATAAACGAAACCAAATGGTTTGATTTGGATTGATAAAAGCCGATTACTGGTTAAATTGAATAAATTTTGAGGGAGAGAAGCTGTTTTCTTTTTAATCTCCAAAGGAGGAACTGAACATTTAATTTTAGGGTTAAATAATATGAATTTGAATTTTAGTGATGGTTAGGTCTAGGATTGTATTATGTTTAAGATGAATTGATTTTATTGTAATCGTTAGTTAAAAAAAATTCTATAACCCAATTTTTATTAAACTAAACATCTAAATTATGCTATATTAAGTTTGTTATGGATATATCTACATGATGGATCTTAATCTAAGAATTGGATTTAATTTGCAGTTACTAGTTAGTGTTTATTTATTATAATTATTTTTATGGCTTTTTTATTTTAAGGTATATTATGCATTTTGTTAGTATTAAAATAGTTTTAATGTTAAGTAAGTGTTGTTGTTACTTGGACGACCTTATTAGTGTTGGTTAAATAACTTGTGCAAATTTATCTGTACCTTTCTTTCAGGGTTCAAGATCATTGCGCGCACGACGCTTACATGTTCCGGAGGGTTACAATCATGTAGTTGAAGAGCGTTAGAGGACAACCGGGTTCCACCATGTGTCTAAACTGAGAAAAATAAAAGGGCAGTCGGCACTGCTGAATGCGTTGGTTGAAAGGTGGTCTCCTATAACGTACACTTTTCATCTTCCAATTGGTGAGTGCACCATAACTTTGGAGGATGTTACAATGATCTTTGGTCTCCAATCAAGTGCTGGTGCACCGGTGACCGGAGGAACGCTCAGTAATTTCAACGCCCTAAAGGTGGAATGCATGCACAACTTCGGGATAACTCCTACGAACAATGATGTGAGAGGGAGTTTCATTAAGTTAACGTGGCTCCGTATGGTGAAAAAAGGCATGCAGCTAACCGTTGGGGATTTTCACTCGACCGGTATGCCAAGTGTCACTTAATGGACCTATTCGGTACTACTTTATTTTGTGATAAATCTGGAATCGGAGTGCACTGGAAATTCCTCCCATTGCTTCGTAGGGTGGACAACATCAAGCAATTTAGTTGGGGATCGACGTGTCTCGTGTACATGTACATAGCGTTGTGCAGAGCCACTTTGTGTGATTACAAAGAGATGGATGGACCACTAGCATTGTTGCATGCCTGGGCATGGGAGCGTATGTCATTTCTTGCACCTATTTGCCATCCCCTTGTCTTCCCCCTTGCTTGTCGGTGAGATTTCTTTATATATATGAGATAAATGTATGCAGATTAAAAAGATAGTAAGTTAGTTGTTATTGTTGTCTAAACACTTATACTGTTGCAGATGGACAACACTACAAAAAACTTTCGGAATAGCAACCGATTTTAGCAACCAAAAAAATTGGTTGCTATTAGCGACCGATTTAGCAATCATTTGAACTTTTGAATGACCAAAATAAAGTTGGTTGCTAAATCGGTTGCTAAATGAAACTTAACAACCGATTTAGTAACCACAATTGATGCCATAAAAGTTGGTTGCTAAATTGGTCGCTAAATAAAACTTAGCAACCGATTTAGCAACCAATTTTTTTGTCATTTAAAAACTTGATTGGTTGCTAAATCAGTTGCTAACATTTTAAATTAGCGACTGACTTAGCGACCAACTGAAAGTAAAATAAAAATTTTCGGTTTTAAAATCGGTTACTAATATTTTAGTAATTTAGCAATCGATTTAGCAACTAAATGAAAGTAAAGTAAAAATTATATCGGTCTCTAAATCGGTTGCTAATATTTTACTAATTTAGCAACCGATTTAGTAACCAAACAAAAATAAGGCAAAAAATATTTGGTCTCTAAATCGGTTGCTAATATTTTAGTAATGTAGCAACCGATTTACCCACCAAAATAGATGCTTATGTTTAAAAATATCAGTTACAAAATTTGTTGGTAAAAGATATTATAAAATATAAGAAATTAAATTTCAAAAGAAAATAAAATTAAAAAAGATTTGTAAGCCTCCTTCTTCTTCATACACTTTCTTTTTTTATAAATTTCACAAACCCTAAACCCTTTTCACCGTCGCCACCACAACCACCGCCACGGATCCGTCTTCGTCGTCTCTATCATCGTCAGTGCGCCTTAATCATCGCGATCGCGTCTCTGTCTCCGTCTTCGTCTCCGTCTATGTCTCCGTTCAACTAGGTTTAGTATCTTCCTACTGCATTTCTTCGTTCATCTCTGTTCCATAATTATTTTGAGTTAATTGCTAATTGCTATGCTCAACCTCAAAGGTACACTTTCTTTTTTCTTCCTCTCACTCTCAATGTCATTCTCATTTTGATTTTGATTTTCATTAATCTCAGACAAGCTAGATCGGGTTCATTGTGTACAAAATATGTGGTTATTACCTCTATTTTGAGCTGTAATCTTGAGTGCTTTGCTTTTGCATTTGTCACAATCCAATTGCATCTTTATGATTATTTTTTTGCTGTAGAAGTATAGATATATTACCGTTGGTTCTATATTACCGTATCTTATCCTCTCTTTGAATTTACGATTTGGTAATTTTAGTTTTTGATTTCCTATTTGCTAATTCCAATTTGTTTATATTTTTGTGGTATTATTCTTTGTCACATCTATGAATTTCACTTATCTGGTTATGCCATTTATATATTTCTTCTGTTGTTTAGAATATAGACTCAACTGGATCCACTTTATGGTTATTCAATTATCTGGTTATGCTTCCTTCCTTGTTCTATTATGTCAACTAGAATAATTGGTGAAATTTTGCAATTTTCAGAATTGGAGCTAGAGTTTTCTCTGTTCTGGATGCTTGTGCTTTTTTACAAAGACATTTTGTTTGCAGGTACTGGTTTTGTTGTGAAAATACCAAATTCATTGGCTATGTAATTAAAATCTTTGCTTGATTTGATAAATATTAGCATCTTGATCATTCTTATTTATTAATGAATTACTGGCTTACTGGCCTTGAAATTTGTTTGTCTATAATGTACATGTTTGAAACTTGAAGCCGAGCTAATTTGCAATTCTTTTAGCTATTTTGCTATTCTTATAAGTAATGCATCTCAATCTAAATTGTAAACCTTCTTTGTACACTTCCATAAAAAAGGATTACGGTTACAGAGTTATGGGTGTTGTAGGCAGAAAGAGGTTGTGAGAAGATAGAGAAGCAGTTAGGCAGTTGCACAGTGTACACTTACACTCACTCCTTTCAATCTCATTTCTCAGTTTATGATCCGATCTATCTCTTATCTCTTTCTGCACAATGCACACTTACACTTACACTTACACTTACACTTAAATCATATAAGATACTTAGCACGCTACATCAACATTCTTCTTGTTTCTTCAACTTTCATTTCAAGTAGCCAAATCGTTATATCTTAGAAACTTTCTTTTATTTGCTTTTGTTAATTTAATTTCTGTTTCTTTCTTCAGAAAAACTTCATATGGTTTTTAGAAAATTGAATTAGGTATGTTTCTAATGCCCATGTTCCATTCAGCTTTTTTCTCCATTATTTATACTTATATGTGGAAATATTTAGGATGATATGATGCTTGTGTAAGTGCTTGCTAAGATTTCTGTTCATTTTAGAATAGAGTGTTAGGAGGAAAAACTGTAATACATAGTGACCTCATCTTGCAAATTCAGCAATGCTGCTCATACTATTGAGCATGAGGAGGTATTATTTAAATATATTATAATTTTAATTAGTATTCCTATAATCTAATCCAGTGTATTGAATGCTAATTTCCTTGAATTTTACTTTGTGCAGTTCTTGGAGGTAGTTCAGATTTTCCCCTGAAGATGTAGCATTGGCATATGATATGTATTTACTACAGGTAAGGTTGTGTGCATGTTTTTATTATAATTAATATTCATCTTTATGTTGTTATGCAAGTGATTCTTATTTACTTTCTATTATTCAAATTGATATAGCAGCTTTGCAGCGGGGTTGATGAAAATGCAATTGGGGCTTGTGCTCAATTGGTATTTGCACCTATTGATGAATCATTTGCTTATGATGCTCTTCTATTTTATGGATTCCATGTCATACCATTGGATCCTAAAACAGTTCAATGACTTTACACTTTTTACATAGTTTTCTAGGAATTTGATTATGAAATCATTTTAGATCATCCCAGTATTGACTAATTAAAGGTTTCTGTTTCAATTTTTGTTTCACCTGTATAATCATAGGCATCCTTGGTATTCATCTTTGCGAACCAAGCCGGACTCGACATGCTCGAAACTACTCTTGTTGCCCTTCAAGACATTATGCTTGACAAAGTTCTTTGTTCTGAGTTCTCCAAGGTTATGCAGCAGGCCCGTGTCTTATGACCAAGTCACCAAGCCATTGCATTGGAAGTTCTCAATGATGATGATGATTCCAGTCACTGCTTGGCCTTCATGTTCATGACTGGTCCTTTGTCTCATGTACAAATCTTTGTTAAATTATTGCTTAGGCCACTTTCAATATTTGTTAAATTTTGTCTTGGGCCACTTTCAATGCTTATTATACGTAGATTATAATATGTGGAAATTATGGATGTTTGTTTTTTTTTTTTTTTTTGCTAATTACCATTTTGTTTGTATGAAAACATTTATTTGTGTTTGAGTTTATTAATATTTTGTTGAATTAAATTTACATATGAAAATTAGATTTTAATGGTGGCATATGTGATATTTACTATTATTTATAATTAAGGAACCAGTAATAGCCACTAGTTTAGCAATCAATAATATAGCAACTGGTTTGGTGACCAAAAACTTGGTTGCCATTGGAGAAGAAAAGTTCCCATCGGCAACCGTTTAGCAACCGAAAAATGGGTCACTATTTAGGATCGATTTAGCAACAAAAAACTTGGTTACCATTTAGCAACTGATTTTCTTAGCAATCGATTTGGTAACCAAAATAGTGATCACCATTTAGCAACTAATTTTATTAGCAACCTATTTAGCAATCGATTTAGTGTTGGATAGATTGGTTAACCTCTAATAAAAATCAGTTGCTAAATCGGTCGCTAAAAATTAGTAACCAACTTCGGTTGCTATTTTTAATTTAGCAACCAAGGTTTTAGCGACCCACCAAATCAGTCGCTAAATTGGTTGCTAAATAGGTTGTTGTTCTGGTTTTTTCTTGTAGTGTAAATTGGGTTGCTCCTTCAAATGAATACAGAAAAATGAAGACACATAAATTTAGGGAGATGTTAGATGCAGTTGATGATGGACACTTAAGTTCTTAGGGTTACTTTTTAAAATTTGGTGACATTTTACATAATGTTTTCAGTTTTGATATATATAGATATATATACGGCACATTTTATTTATTTTCAATATTGTTGCAGTTTGTCTGGGACCTATACAACCATCATCTCCTCCCGCCTGCTATAGTTCCACAGGAAATTCTTACAAACATGCATCTATAGAGCGCATCTTGTCCGTTGATATCTTTTGAATGTGTTGAATGGCACCTCACTAATCGTGTGAAAAAACAATTCGGGAAGCAACATAACATTCTTGCATTACCACGAAACCTTGTAAAAGACCATAATAAGTTGTTGATAGGACCCAAAATTTGGATTGGGAGTATGAGTTCCGAGATTGGATACCGATGTGGTGGGATAGAGAGACAAGGGTGTTGGTTAATGTTCTCCCCGTCGTGAATTTTGAAACTTCTGAACAATATCATATTTGGCACCATGAAACCTTTCACAAACACCTACAGTTGGCCGGTGGCGTACCTCCACAGCTGCAATCCAATGAACCACAACCGCCAGAGCCACATCACCCACCACCACTACAGTCACCAGAGTCACATCCTCAAAGTACACATGTTAATCCACCTAATCCTTTTGATAGCCAACAACCTTATGTTCCATGGTACCAACAATTAGATGGTGCGGACAACAACTTGTTTCAACAGTTATTTAATTGGAACCCATGCATCACAAGGGTCGAATGTTGTCGACCCGACACAATACCTCTCCCAACTCCAGCAACAGACCACCCCCTTAGTGCCACCCCTATTTTCATACAATTCCCAAGTCCATGGTGCATCCACTTCAAGTCACTCCACGGCAAGACCATCACTTGATTCATGTAGGAGTCAAAGAATCTGAGGTTTCAGATGTGACTACAATAGAACCCGTAGTTGTTATGTACCAAGAGTCAATGTTAACGATTTTGATGCAAACATTCAGGAGAAAGATGAAGCTAGCCTATATTTAACGAGTGCAAACCGTAATAAAATGGATGATAGTGATATAGAGGATGCAGATGAGGAGGAGGACTACCAAGATGACAATGATGAAGGTCAGGGGGGCCTAACACTCCACCTGTTCAAGGGAAGAAGTATAACCTTAGGACTAATCCGCTACGACGCAGTGAGGGAAGATACAGCCCCTGCACCATAAAGAAGAACTTGAAATAGAAGCCCAAGGAAGCGGTGAAAAACATGAAGAAGAATTTAGGAAGTTTAAAGCGGTGAAAAAGCATTGTATTCGTATCTTGAGCTTTAAATAGAGATTTGTATTTGTATTTGTATCTTTTTTAATGGTATGTAATCTAAGTTTTAGTTGTATGTCTTGGAAATAGGTTTATGTAGTGAGCATGTTGGTCACCAAATCAAGAATTTAGGAACAAAGTCTTGCTCTTTTTTTTGGAAATATTATTGTTTATAGAACTTTTGCTCTACATATTGAATCACAAATATTACTTTATTATGTATAAAATTGCATATTAGAACATTATTATCTTGTGCGTAACAGTATTTGCTTTAGGCCAATCTTGCATAAACCAACTACAACTCCTTACTATGATATTAGCCTATATTTCTTTAAAAGAAAAAAGGTTTACATTGTTGAACGATCGGGATAAATTAATAGAGGAACCTGAATATTAGGCGCACACATATAAATTTGAATTCAAACGGCCACACACATAAACCATGAAATAGATAGCAATGCATACTTAACAACAGTTGGTGCATTCTTAAAACAAACCCTCATTCAAGTAATAAGAATTGCTACCACAGATATAGCTAAACTTAATTACACATTATTAGAAAGTTAGATGAGACTTATTCACTAGGACCAACACAGTGAGGGCACCTATTACGACTATGACCCTGACCTCCACATTGCCTGCATATACGCGGACCTCGCATGTGCCGCGTATCCATCTCATTCAAGAAGCGAGTTTGCCTTGGACGACCTTTACCAACTCTTCTTAGTGCAGGATTAGGCACTAACCTCGGTCCTTATTGAACAGGCCAGGTTGATGGGTTGCCCAGTGGCTTAAACCTCGCCCTATATACCTTTCGAATCTCTTCCATCCGATAAACTACGTGAACATAGACTTGCTAGTCAAGACGTTGGTTTGCACAACAAGCGAACACATGCTGACATGGCACTTGATCGACCTAGAAATCACCACAGTCACAATATTGCCGACGTAGATCAACAGCGTATTGCTGTCCTTCAGGCATATCTCGAACCTTAAAAACCTCATTCACCCAATCAAAGCAGTTAACTACTATATATCCAGCTGCGTGCTGGTTTTCAAATAACTTTTGTGTAATTGATTCGAAGAATATATGTCCATCATTAATTCGAGCCTCTGCGTTAGACCTCTTTCGGACAAATAGCTCATTAAGTCGATAAAAAGTTGCCTTCACAATCGCCGTGATAAGAAGGTTACGAGCCCCTTTCAACACATCGTTGATGCATTCAACTAGGTTCGTGGTCATATGGCCCCAACAATGTCCACCATAAAATGCCAAAGCATATTCTTCACGAGGAATATATTTAGCCATTAAGCATAAAGCGCACTCTTCGACTGTAACCATTGAAAACGCATGTTGTACTCACTCAATGTCCTAGAATAACTTGAAAATGTAAAATCCATAAGAAAATTAAACCATAAGCAGAATCTCATATTCCACACCATAGTAAAGCACATTAAATTCATATATATATTTTTTTTCAATTACCTATGTTAACAATAAGCCTTTTGCATCCCCTTCGCATAGAACTTCCTAAGGAAGTTGCATGCTATGTGCCTAATGCAAAACGTGTGCATGACTCTCGGAGGCTCCCATGCGCCACGACAACGAGCTATGGCTAAAAAGATAGACTCGTGTCGATCAGATATAAGGTCGACACCATCCTTCGTCACCATATGTGTTCATAGATAACGGAGGAAAAAGTACCATGTATCAGATGTCTCACACTCAACAATGGCAAATGCAACAGGTACAATATTTTGGTTGCCATCCTGTGAAACAGCTACTAACAGAGCTCCTTTATATTTTCCATACAAGTGTATGTTGTCTACCTGGACAATAGGCTTGTAGTGTCCGAATGCCCTAATGCAAGGATAAAAGGCCCAGAAAACTCATTGTAGTATTCTAACATCTTGTGCCAACTCATTCCCACGATAAGCATCTGTAGTTTCAATCTCCACAGCTGCTAATGCCTCTTTCTGAATCATTGCTTTTAACCATGTGAGTAATGCTTCATAAGAGGCCTCCCAACCACCAAATATCTTCTACACTGCTTTTTGCTTACCCATCCATGTTTTACGATAGCTCATAGTGTAATTGAACTTTGACTGGACATCTGCAATCACTGATCGCACCTTTATAGATGGATCCACTTCCACCAACGGCTTAATCCTCTGCAATAATGTCTAAATCAAGTTTAGAGTGGTCTTGAGAAATGGTTGCTCTAGTGCAGGTGTAACTTCCATTATACCGTCTGATTATCCAACAGAACTTTCTTCAGATTAGGCTAGCTCTGATAAGCCAATCACAACCAGCTTCATTGTGTGTGCATTTGGCATAAAACATCGTGGGTTCAGACTCAGGAACCCGATAATCAATGCCTCTACAAAGGTTATATTCATTAATTGCCTTTATCACTTTCTTTCGGGAATTAAATTTCATTCCTATGGCAAGCTCACCATTTGGGACAACAACCGGAACTGCAAAGAAAAAACAAAACACCGACAAAAAGTGTGATATGAGTACATGCTTAAATCACTCAAATTAACTATAACAATTTTAATTAACATAAATATATTTGCAAATTATACCATAGGAAAAACTTCCAAATATTTGAACTTTAATCTAATTCCGCTAACAAATCATGTCACTTATGTATTTTATATGCAATTATTATTAACACAAATTTAATAACAATAATGAATATGGTAACAAATATAGCAATAATAAATATTTTACCTGGATTTACAAACTCAGAATACTCTGGTGCGTTTAAAGCATCAATATTAAAACTGCGCATGAAAGCTGCCTCCTCAAATGGAAACTGATTTGCTAATGCGTTAGCCACATCTCCCTCCACATTATGGCTGGGTTGATCATCATTTTCATTATCATTAATAAGTTCATACGTACCTTCAAATTCCTCCTCATTTTCACTAGAATAACCATCCCATTCACATGTCGATCTTTTTCTTCAACCTTATCAAGCAAGTGTTCAAACTCTACAATGACAGGCACTTGTGATTGAGTTTGACAATATATTGAGAACATTTCTTGCACACTTGCGTCATCTTTGACTCTCATTGCTTGGAACTGTATAAGCCCTCCAAATACTAAGACAGGATGTTTATAGAAAATATTTGACACCCTTTTCGGTATTTGGGGATCTATGTTTTGACAAATAAAACTCTTGAGCTCCTCGAAAGAAATTACGGGATAAAAAACACATAAACATGAGTTATTGCATACAAATCTGGCACCTTCAGGCATGTCAAACAAAATTTGACCATTATAATACATAGTCATACTAATATTATTTTCCATTTTTCTTTCCGATGATGTATTCATTCCCAATCAGAAATCTTTCTTCATACTCTTCAATCTCTAAACAAAAGAATTAACTAAATAAAAAATTAAAGAAATCAAGAAGAAATAAACATAAATATCTATTTTCAATTAAAGAAAAAAATTATCATTCACTTACCCATAAATAGCTAGAAGAGCCAGTAGCAAAGTTGTTTTCACTTCTAATTTCACAATGTGCTAATCATTATTGAAGGAAAAAGATGATGAGCAACACACAAGTTTTACATTGATTTATTGGATTAAAATTATGTTCTTACTAAATACGCCAATTAGGGGTGGCAACACTAACCCTATTCGCGGGTATCCAATCTGATCCCATTCGCTCGAATCGGGTTGTCAACCCTACCCGCAGTGGACTGGGTTGAGTGCGGAGCAAGTTTGCTTGCGTGTAGGGTAGGGTTAGGGTTTAGACTCAACCCTACCCGCCCAACCCGCACCCGATATATAATACATAATTTTATGAAAAAAAATATTAGTGTTAGGGATATAACACATACTTTTTATTTATACAAAAACACTTTAATTACTCTGCTATCATTTTTAATTGGAATTTTTATACATTGAAAATTTATAAAGCATCTTTCAATTATTTACATCTATAAATATAGAATGGAACAACTTTATGATTATGTTGTTTGTGATTTGATTGTGTTGTTTGAGTTGTACTTTAAGTTCTATACTTGATATATTGTAGTGTTTTTAAAAAACTTTTAATTATGTTTATAATTATTTAATTTGCTATTTTTTCTCAACCTGCGGGTAGGGTTGGATACACGCAGGTTAAGCGCGGGTAGGGTTAGGGTTGGGGGTTTTCAACCTGCGGGTAGGGTAGGATTTGATTTTAGATGAAAAATCAATTTGCGGATAGAGTTAGGGTTGGGACTAAACCTTACCCTACCCTATCCATTGCTAGGCCTAACGCCAATGGCGTTTACATAAAGAATTATTAAATTTCTTGTGTATTCAAATCGCCATTGGCGACCGCACATAGACAACGTCAGTGGCGTTTTCTTCTTTAAAAAATTTTCATCTACACAAAAAGCCACTGATGTCTTAGCTTATGCCAATAAAGGGCTCAAACACACTAAACCAATCATATTGGTGTTAAGCGCCTCCTTATTTTCAATATTAAAAAAATACACCCTATATGAAACCTATGTTGCATGATATACAAATAACAAAAAAAAAAAAAAATCAATTACATGAAAGATAAAACCAAATAAAAACATGAGAATGTCAAGTAGTGGCCCAAAAGAATATTTACATGAATAAATAAATAAAAATAGTTAAAACACCATGAGATTATGTTCTCCATTTACATTTTGGTTTATGAGATGCTTCCATCGTATATCATGTGCCATTTCCTGACCTGTAGTGATCAAATATGGAAAGAGAATAAAATGTTTGGCCCAAATCACCTGTAATGTTTGTACAATAATTTATTTAAGAATGAACCTAACATCCAGAATGAAAAAAACTATATTGTAGTAGTTAGAGCATTTGCCCAATGATTCCAAATTTGTAGAGAGCATCTAGCCCAACTCTGGGAGGTGTTTTGAACTAAAATTTTCGAAAAGAATCACCACTTCCTATTCTGTAGTAGTATTTAGTGTCATACTGAAAAGATGACAGCAATGAGAATTAAATAAACAAAAGCTATCATGTAAGATGACAATTAGACAAAGATAGCGTAATCTTATGAAAGTTAAAAAACATATGTTAAGTGCTGGATTTGATTCTCGATTTTACTTTAATTTTCACATTGCAATCCAATGCGAGTGATGATAGTTCTAGTTTCTAATTTGATAAAATATTACCTCAAGGTCTTCAATGATGCATTGATGAATTAAATCAGATTTGTATTGATAGAAAGTGTAGTTTGTAAATGAGCCATCTGAATTTGTTCACATGCTTTTGAATAAAATAATCAAGCACTGCTAAATAAAACAAAAGAATCATAACAATGATTTAGTCATAGACTACTCTACATATTAATTAAAATAATTTTAAAGCACAAACTAAAAAAAAATACAACATAACCTGCAGTTCTTCCTCTCTTGAATAAGCTAAGTCTTTTCTAATAGGATGTCCAGAAGAGCTCTAACTACTCTCATTTCTAACATTTTCTTTCTTCTTTCTTTGCTTCTATGAAAACAGCTCGGCAATGCTTTCCCTAGCAACTGTCATGTACACATAAATTTTTGAAATAAGTTTCAGAACAATTAGAAAAATACTGTGTTTCATTTCCTTATTTTGCAATTTTTGTTTTTAAAAAATTAATTAGGGATAATAGGAGGTAAATAACAGGTGAAATTAATTTCTAGATGATCCAAACGTGTCTTGAGTGTAATGATGAATGAAGTCAAAGAGAGAGAGAGAAAATGTACGCTCTCGGTGATTCTCCATGCGTCCGTATTTTGACATCACTAAACCAATTAGCAAGAGATACTTAGCACGGTTCTACGCACTGCCAGATGTCAACGGAATAAGGTCTCCAAGTGTCAAGCGCTGAGCCGAAAGCTTTATTCTTTTTATATTTTAATAGATTGGGTTTATATTAAATTAAAGATTTAGAAGTTTTTTTTGTGTCGAATTAAAAAGTAAAAATGTTTACAATTAATGCTTCCTTGGTAAGTTTCGAAATATGTTTGATTATGTTTTAGAGGATGTGTTTGAGTGTATTCAATTTGGGTTCGATTTGACACAAAGAAATCAATGAAAATAAAAATCATTTGCCATTAGACGAGGAGATTGCATCTTTAATGTTGAAGTTGCAAAGGTTCTAATTCTTAACGTTAACAAAGAAGACCAAGCAAGAGTTAAATCCATTTTAAGGGTCCGAAGGTACTTAACGAACTTTTCATGGTGCTCCAAAAGATGCATAGGAGCTTAGTTTATTATCATAGCAAGGAGTAGAAGGGAAGCACTGAAATTACTTAATCTTGAAGACGATTCCGTCCCGAGTGTTAACCATTTTACAATATGCATAAGTTTATTTGATTAGGTTTTGATGAATGACAACCATTGAAGTTAATGATAAGAGTTGAAAGCAAGCAACAAGACAAGAAGACGAGTTTGCAATTTTGAAGATGATTTAGTATCTTAGGATTTAGGTGAACTTCTTCTCAAGAACCAAAGTTTATTATCTCTCTCACACACACACTTGAAAAATGTTTTAAGAAATGTTTTATAAAGTGTTTTCGAAAGTGTTTTGATTTATAAACTAAACCATATTATATATGCTAGCCAAAAACGTTTAGAAACTTGTTTTCAAAGCTACTATGGCTTAGAAGATGTTTATAACATGTTTTAGAAACATTTTCTTGAAGAATAAAACGTTTTTGAGCTATTTCCACTATGGGTACCAGGTACCCACCCTGGAGTAAGGTTACTCAGGGAGTAACGCCGTGGGTATCGATACCCATTAAGTGAGTATTGATACCCAGAGCCAAAAACTCAATTTTTTGGCTCATCGGTCACATGAGTATCGATACCCAAGAGTGAGTATCGATACCCAAGTGTTATAAATGCACAAACAGCTAGTTTTTGACATAATTACTCCTTCCCACTTAATTAGCAACGGTCTAATTTCCTTGGAATACTATAAATAGATGGTTTGAGGTCTGATTTCATACACAACATATATTCTAAGTATTATTGTGCTTATGCTTCAATTTCTACATAATTTCAAAGTGATTTTTGTACATATTTGAGAGATAACCAAAGTTTAGTTAATAGAGCTTCAATTGTATTCATCTACTCTTTCTAGAGAGCTTTCATTCTTTCTACAATTCTCTTTGTTAAAAAGAATTGTGTTTCTATTTGTTTGAGTGACT
>JASCZI010030766.1:0-18355 GCA_036250425.1 Stylosanthes scabra
ATTTGATTGATTGACTAAGAGATTAGCTTTTGATTAGGTAATTGGAAACTGAATTACTAAGAGATTAGGATTTAGTTACTCTAGATTTGTTGTGCCTTGATTTCTGGAAACCTTAGAATTGTGATTGAATCTATACATTGGCCCTCAAGGGAAAAACATCTCCGAAACTCTTAATATCTCATTCCATTAATTTAATCACAAGTAATTCTCTGCACTCTTTACTCATTAATTCGTGTTCTTCATCATCATTCTCACAAAGTTTTATTCTTGATCTGATTAGAGTAATTAAGAGATAGTATTTTTAGTCCTTTATTCCTCGTGGGAACGATACCCACTTCACTGTGGTATTACTTGTACGATTCGGTGCACTTGCCGAGATCAGAGCGTATCAGTAACATATTTTGAAATTGATAAAAACTCAATTTGCTTTGTATGTTTATAAGGGTGGGGCAATGAACTCACTGAACTGGATGTTAAAACTCATGGAACTCAGTTCGTTTATGTTTGGCTAGTCTTTTAATATTTAGGAGATTAATTGATTTAATTTCTAGAAAGTTTACACATAGTTCTTAAAAAATTTGTAACATCTATTTATATTACAGGAAAAAGAATAGAAAAAAAATTAAAGACAAGGTATCCCGTCATATGTTATAAAATAGGTTTTATCAATGTGTATTTTAATTACATTTAAAAATAAGAGGGGCATAAATGTCAATTCCATACATGGTTATAAAAGGCACAATTAGGTTTTTCTGCAAATCATTGACCTTCTCAGCCACCTCTCACTCACTAATCTCTTCTTCTCCAATCCCACTCAATGCATCTGTTACTACCGTTCTCCCATGCGCGGGGTTCACCATTTACCATTTTTATATTCTCGTCATTTTGTCATCTCCTCTGCGACTTTGTCTTGTCTAGGCGTCTCACTTCGTGCCCCTATATGTCTCGCCTCCACTTCTATCCGGTGAAACTCGCATCGATGGATTCTCTGTCTAATATCCCCTATCTTTCATCACAGCGACGGCGTTGTCTTCATCGCTGTAGCACGGGATTGGGTGACATACAGGTTTCTGGTCTTTAAGTTTCAATCTTAACCCGTAGTTGATTTCAGATATTGATACACAACAAAATTTTTAACTACTATTTCCATCAGAATTTTACTATTTGTAGTTTTTGGTTTTTAATTGCATACACTATTTTCTCCTAAATTTGTTCTATTATTGTTATTTTGAATTCCAAATTCATTCGTTTTTTTATTTTTAAGCTTAATCTATAATTCATTTCAGATTGTGATACATAAAAGATTATTTTACTCCTATTTCCATTAGAAGTTGAATATTAGCAGTTTTCTGTTTCTAGTGTCATACACAATTTGCTCCTAAATTTTGTTCTATTTTTGTAATTTATGAATTGAATTGCTAAACGATGGTTATTTATTAATTGAATTTTCATTTTGATTTACGATGAATTTTTATTTTAATTTGTTTCGGACTCAATTACTATATCTTATTAAATTAATATGATGAGCTTGCTATTGCAGCATACTTGTATGGAAATACATTCATGTATAAGTAAGTTAAGTTGCTAAAAATTTTTGTCTAAAAGGTGTTTTGAACTTGTCTCACTTTTTACAAAATACCTTCCTTTTTCTATTTGCAGTGATGAGGAGGAATTGGTATTATCTTATGGGACTATAGCTCACATGGATGTGTTTAGGGGTTTGTTGCCAGATACGGAAATTCTTGATGAAGTGCTTATCTTAGTAGCAAAAATGATGACTAGAGAAATAACTATAGAAAGTGGTTATTGGTTTTTACCTCCATCTTATGCAGTGAGAATATTTTGATTAAATTTGTACCTCCTTCTATACAGGTCCAATATTTCCCCATCAAATAATTGGTTTATTTAAATGGATATTCACTTGGACTAATTCTGTGTTTTCTTGCACTATTAATTCAATGCAAAGAGTTTCTGAATAAACAAACATGTCTTTATAATAAGTTACAATTTCAATATTTATTGTACATGTTCTACCCAAATACTAGTATTTCTTTGATTGTTTTAAAAAAGATTTGTGGCATGTTGAGATATTAAACTGCTCCATTAAATGATTTTTAAAACAATGGCAGGATTCTCAGAGAACAAGAATGGATCCATGTGGTATGGGCTTATTCATCACAGAAATTTGCTTGGGAAAATTTGACTGCTTTAAAAGGGTAATCTCTTTTGACATATGTTTACTTGTTAAAAGGGAATTAAAATCTTTACTAATTTGGAAGATCACTTTTTTATTGATTAGGTATTTATACCAGTTTCTGAAATGAACAAAGAAGGTCATAAACACTGGTACTTAGTAGTTGTTGACCGTGTTGGAAGACAAGTCATTTTGCTGGACCTGAACCCCACTAAGTGCCAAGACAGGAGGAGGAGAACCACTACAAAATTAGTAAATGCATTTTTTTTTATCACCAAAACAATTTATTTTGTATAAAAAGTAAAGTATTGCCTATTGGATACACATACAGGCCACATATTTGGAAGATGTGCTGGATCCACTTAGTAGACACTATAACTTTGAGACCACTCCCACCTTCTCTACAATTGGATATGACTTTGTGGAACTAGAAAGCACATCAAAACTGAAAGACGGATCGTAAGATATGCTAAGTATATATTTATGGTATACTTTTAGGATGTACATTTATAATAATTTTACATGTTTTGTTCAATGTAGGAATGATGCGGGTGTGTGGGTAGCAAGTTGGATGATGACTTGCGTTGAGGCATCCAATTTTAACTATATAGATGAAGGTAAAAAATTGAAAAACCCCTTACTAAGCAATATCCAACATGTAGGTACATGCAGGTACTTCTTTTAATATAATACTTACTTTCTCATTGGTTTTAGAGGGCATAGTCGGTTTTTTAGATGGTGCAGAGTTTTGAGTACCAACTGCATCATTAGTCTCACTTTTCTCGCCCTAATAAAAACAAATTAAGCCAAAAACACAGGACATGGTAATTAGTTAACAAGATTTATTGCAAAGAAACACTAACTTAAAAAGTAATTGTATTGTAACTACTAAAAAGAATTGATATAGCAACACCATTAGTTCATTTTCAAATTCTAGGGGTGAACTCTCCTCCTCTGGATCAATGAAATCCCTATTTGAGAGAATTGAACACGTACGAATGTTGTGTTTGGTTGGCTTACAATGCAGACACCTACGCCTTTTTTGTCCTTTAGGTACATTTTTTGGAGCACCCTTCGCCTTCACCACAGCAGGGTCACCTACTAATTTTGACATTTGGGGAAGCTTGGATTGCGCTTCATTTCTTTTTTGCACCTTTGATATCAGTTTCAGTAACTCGCTTGATATTTCTCTAAAATCGGTTGGATTTATTGAGCAAATATGACATAGCTTCCAACAAATTGATGTCATTGCACTGTATCTAAGCGTATGTATTGCATCGCTATCCGACTCCTGATTTCCAACTAAGGACACAAAATCACTCTTCATGTCCTTTGTCCATCTCTTCAAAATAAGAGATTGAGGGATTAATTTTACATTGCGGTACCTCAATGCTCCAAAAATGTGAAAACACAGTATTCTGCGTGTCTCAAATAGACGACAGTCACATGCAAATTGGTCCTTCCCTATGTCACGTGATACATTGAAAACCCAATGCGGATTACTATACTCGCTTGTGTTGTACTCAACAATGTCTCTGATACTTGAGCCTTCGAATACATTCAATGCTCATGTTCCTTTTATCTCTTCTTTGATGACTTTGAAGATATTTCTAGTATAAACTTCAGCAGGTTGTTTCTCAAAGCTTTCTAAACATGTGGTCAGAACGGGAGACGGATAAAAGCTATTGAAATCAGCATTAAGTTCGTTGTTCCGATAATGCCTTAAAACCTCACTAAATTTATGCATGAACTCAAGGAGACCAGTTTTCATGTCGACATAGTTCTTCAACAATGAGTGAATTCCCTCGCACTGTGACGTAGTTCTTATTTTGCCAAAGAAGTGTTCTCTCAAATATACAGTTGCCCACTTCATTTTATCGTTGTAAATTCCATGGACCTATTCGCTGTCAACAAGTCCATGCTTTGATATGACATCGCTCCATTTTTCCTCAAATGCTTATGGAGTAAATTGTCCATAGAGCAGTAAATTGAAGTCACCCCAAAAATGCTTGTTCTTTATATTCTGAACGGCATTACGATGGAGATGCCAAGCACAAAGGCGGTGCGGAATACCGGGAAATTTTTCCGTGATGGTCTCCTTCATGGCACGATCCCCATCTGTCACGACTGCTCCAGGTAGTTTATTCGACATAATTTCCATGAATACGTCCAGTGCCCAATTGAATGACTCTGTCCTCTCACTTGAAAGCAAGGCACATGCGAAGATACCTGTTTGTCCGTGATGGTTGGTTCTAGAGAATATTACAAGAGGCTTATTGTACACATTTTTCTTGTAAGTGTCAAAAGCCAATACATCACCAAAACATTCATAATCAATAATACTTGCTCCATCAGCCCAGATCAAGTTCTCCAAGCTACCATCTTTCAACGTGTACTTCCCCATAAATAATGATTCATTATCTGCTCTCGACTGGAGTTAAGCCAATGCAGCAGACGCGTCACCATCTTTTACCTTCTCATGTCTAGTCTTAGAAATGTGGTTGTGAAGGTCCTTGTGTGTGAATCCAACTTTGTCGAATCCACCTTTTTGGCCAACCATATAACCCATTATGTGGCATGTTCGCACACCGAATGCATGCATGCTGCCTGCTTGTGCTTTGTCAACATCATCAAGCCCACGATTAGCGGCAATAAGATGCCGGTACTTGGGCTGACATAACGAATGGTTGTGTTCGCTATTAAAATCACTGACTTTCCACCTACCCGACCTGCCGTCATGAATAAAGCGGATCCTGGCTTGGCAATTGACGCGAGTAATTGCTCTATGCTCCCTTTGCCAGTTTTCCTTTTCAAGATACTTCCAATGTCTTGCTCATGCTTTATTGCATACCAATTGTCTTGTATTTATATTGTGTTTAACATCTACAGACTTGAAGTCTTTTCGAGAAACAAATCCATGACACCTTGCATATCTAGCATAAAAGTCGCACACTTCGGATTCGCTATCAAACACCAACCCCATATGTCTTCGGTTGTCAAATTAGTTATCAACTTTTCTTCACCATCAATGTTGATCGCATTTGCTTCGGACATGTTCACATCTGCAACTACCATGTTGTCGCTTTTATCGGAATTGCACTCATATCCAAAGCACAAATCTTGTGTGTCATTAACATCCTCCTTTGGCTTTGTGTTACTTTTGTCCATGACAACCAAGCTCAAGAATTTAATCAAAGTGGATGGTGCTATGAGCTGCAAAACAAATGAAAAGAATAGGCATAAAATAATTGCAAAAAAGGGTTATTTCTTGGGCACAAGAACTGCAATTAAGAAAATATAGCAACATAAAGATGATGCATCAATACACGATGCATTATCCTGTAACAATAGCCAATATCTTAGCTTTTATGAAAATTCCAACATGAACCGCTTATAGCTACTAAGATGATTTTCAATCCCAATTGAAGGAAGTATATTAAGGAAAATAAGGAAAAATTATTCAACCTGATCAATCTTTCTTTTTGAACCACCAGGCTGCAACTTCTGGCCAGAAACTGAAAAACCCCAGTACTTATATCATTCAATTTCAAATCCAATTGCTCATAGTTACATAAAGAAACAAAACATTTGAGAACCTTTAGATGATTGAAGTTTCCTTGTAATTGTTGAAGCCTTGAGGAAAAAGAAAAGGAATTTGACCAGTAAATATAATGCAAGTATATCAGATTATTCAAATTCATCTTGGTATAAAGGCAAGATATCAAGAATTGAGATCTTAAGGTCTCTCAAAGAGTATCATCCAGAAATGCTTGATTGAGATGAACAATCAACTGTTCACATCGCATGCATAGACAGTTATACAGAAATCAAATGCTGCTCTGTCTTACAGTTTCAAAACAATACCTTATCAAATGGAGGCTGGAACGAGGAGACGAACACGGCGGCGCGAAGGACTGTCGACGACGACTTTCGTGGACGCGGAGGGGAAAGTGAGACTAACAGCGAGCGGTGGTGGCCTGTAGTTAGATTTGGTTCGGAATGATGGTGGTGGAGGGGGTGGTGGGTAGGGGTGCACAAGACCCGGACCGGCCCGCTACCCGGCCCGGGCCCGGTGTAAATTATACCAGGTTGAGTTCATTATTTGTGACCCGGTGTGATTTTCGGGCCGGGTTCGGGTCACCCGACCCGGCACCGAAGCCACTTATTTTAAATTAAAAGTGCATTTTAAAATGAGATTAGTGATAATACCAAAAAAAATGAGATTAGTGATCAAATTTTACATTTTTATACTTTTATTAATATTTTGTATATTATATAATATTATTTTTGCTTTAAAATAATTGATTTTGGTATAAACATAATATAACGTTTGTTAAATTTAATGTTTAAAAATAAAAATTTATTACTTTTTTATATAAAATTTATAAAATTATATATATTAATTTTTATTGGGTCTATTAGGGTCGAGTCCGGATCTTATCAAACCCAACCCGGTTTTATATTTACCTAAAAATATTAGACCCGCATGTTATTAGGGCCGGGTTCGGGTCTCGTCAAACCCGGCCCGGCCCATGTGCACCCCTAGTGGTGGGTGTGAGTGTGGGTGCGGCGGAGGACCTGAGATTGGAAGAGGAGGTGAAATTGGGGGAAAAGGGACTGTCGAGTTGATGATGATGATGATTTAGTGATTTTTTTTTGTTTATTATTATATTAGATTATTACTGGGTTTAGGTTTGGGTTTTGTTTTGTTTTTTTAAAGGGTATTATTGTCATAAAGGTAAAAATGGTTATTTAGTCATTTAACAAATATACTCAAAAGGATAAATTAATCTTTTAACAATTATTAATGAGAGTATTTCGGTACACATAGTGATAAATAACTATTTTAAAAATAAATGAAATTAAAATTATTGACTGTGATAAATGAAAATTGCGTGGCGAATTTTAATTGGTTTAAAATAGTTAAAGTATCCAATTTTTTTCAATTTTGCTAATTATTAGAATATTTGTGTTTTTAATAAAGTTAAGAGTGTAATAACGTAAAAAATGTGATATGTCAATGTTTATGTTTTCTTAATTGGAGTATATGTTTTGTGTCCTAAGTATTTGTATTAGGTTTAGTAGAATATGTTATGTAGTTATTCTGGAAATTATGAAAAATATTGCTGGTATGTAAATGAATTTGATGTGTATGTGCAGGGGGAAATGCAATCCTCTTGGTTAGGGTACTGTTAGTGTTTTATGGAGTGTAATGGCATGGTTCTCTTTGAGGGTGTTTAAAGGCATTGAATTGCTTAATTGAGTTTAATTGCATGGTTGATTGCTATTTATGTGGTAAGTTTTCGTTAAAACACCAATATGAGTAACGCACTTATTAGTTCTTGAAACTTGGGGACATCAATGAAGGCAAATTCAATTTGATACTCCATTTTTATTACAAACATGAGGAAAATTATGATGATTCATTAGAACTTAATACTGATATTTATAACAGACTACATTAGAATGGACCAATGAGGGATGGGCAAAAGAATGCGTTACTTAATGTAATGGGGAGCGTTTTATGTAGGATTGATGCATGGTAAGATGAAATGTGTTCATCTCTCGTGATGCAAATGCAATTGAGTTAAGCGATACATAGTGATTGGTCTTGAAGAAAAATCATCAAATTATAATGTAACTAGACCATGACTCAACTAAATAAATTTTACAACATACGAATTTTCTTTCTTTTTTTTATTTGTAACTTTATAATGAAAAAATTATAACAATTCACCGATACCAACTTTTATCTCACCACAACATAAACTACTTAACATTCCTTTAACAAATGTAAACAATCACATTTAAACCACAACCTATTTTAATTTACGGTAAATAAGTCATAAATTGCACTTAGTTGAAATGCCTATTTTCTTGCCCAAAAAACATGCAATTGACAATGCTTTTACAATTTAAATCACAACTGTTTCATTATCCTAACAAACACTTCCTTCAATCTAATATGACATAACCAAAGTCATTTCCCCTTACTAAAGAATGAGAACACGCCCATACATGAAATTCTAGTCAAACTTAAGATCTTAGTTCAATTCTAAGACAAATGACGCTACCTATTGCATCACTAAGTATTAATGTGAGTGACAATTCTTTTTAATTCATGTCGGCAACAAGCATTCATTTCATGCCTACATTTTTACTAATAAAATTTCTATTTACTAACTATTAATTAAGACAACAAGACTCATTAATCAAAGAAGTGGAGCAAATATAATAACGACATAAATAAACAAAAACAAAAACTAGAACAAAGAGATAGTTTTCATCATGAGCCTTGTGCCGGTTACACTATTGATGAAGCGATGTCGCCGTCGGCAGCAACGACTGACACAGAAGGACAACCGGATAAGGAGCCTTACAAACCAGCGTCTAAAATGGAGGTGCAAGTGGTGGAAATGAAAGGACAACCGGTTGCAACGCAACTCACAGAAGACCCCACAAGATTCTCACCTCGCACACCAAAATCTCATCTTCACAATTAAAACCAAATTATATCTCACCTGAATAACACCCCAAAGAACAAGAGATTTCAGATGAAAAAACATCCCAGAAGCTCCCATTTCTCAGAAGCCCTAAGACGCACAAAGAAAATTGAAAGATAGTTTGATTCATCGAGAAAAAAAATTGAGTGCCTGCTGTTGACGAAACAAAATTGGCAAAATTGGATAACTCAAGCAATCAACACCACAAGTGAGAACATGTTTTTCTTTTCTACCATTACTAATATTTCACGATGTTCTACACTTTCCCCCACACCCCCTTTTTTTCTCTATTTTCATGCTTCCTCAAAAGATTAAAACTGAAAATCTTGTATGTTAATCAGTAATTGTGTTGTGTGTTGTTCATATTTGATGTTAATTTATAAGAAAAATTTCAAGTATACCGGTGCACCAGTATACCTATAATCTGTTACCGTTCTTAATTAAAAGAAAATAAAAAATATATATAAATCAAAATCAAGGTTACAGATTACAGTTATACCGGCATACTTGAAAATTTTCCTAATTTATATTGGGGTCAATTTTGGGTTCACCGAATATTATGCATTTTGTTGAACCCTAATTAGGAAAATTGGGGTTTTTGTGATTTTTGTTATCTGGTTTTTTTGTTTTGTTTTTGGGTTTGAAAGTTCTTTGAATCATAATGTATGCCTATTGATAATTAAAGGGAGTTAGGGGAGTTACCAATTGCTGCATGGTCGTGGTTTCTCCATTAGGTGCTTTGGGTCACAATTCTTTGCATACTGTGTCAGTGCACTGCGATTCTCATATCTACATTATATTCAAGTGACTAATTACAAAAGTTTATGTTAATATATATAGTGAATTTTATGTTGTGCTATTCTTTTTTAATTTTGGTTTGATGCTCTTCATTCCTGACTTGTAGTTTTTCAACTTCCCTGGCGTTGCAATTTTCACTATCAAATCATTGGTTTTAGCAATTGGGTTACCCAGGTTTATTTCAATCTATGGATTAAGTTGCAAAGCCTTCTAGTTTTCCATGTTTTTAATCTAATTGCGTTAGATGTTCTGCTCCTAAAGTCTATAATTAAGACCATACTCTAGTAATACATTTACGTGAACATTTGTGGAAATTGTCTTTTCATGGAAATTTTAATTATCTTTTTGTAGATAATTGACATCTTGTTTATGTAGTTTAAAAGAAAATGGTCAGAACAAGGAGCGCTAATGGATCAAAGAGGGACAATTCCAAGAAAGTACGTCCAAAGAATCCGGTAAGTCGGGATGTTAAACCCCTAACTTTTTTATGGAAACACATTCTTCACTTTTTGCAAAAGGAATAAGAAATCTAATTATTTTTTTGTGCTCGACTCATCATAGTTTTTAATCTGTTAACATTTTTTAAATGTTCAGAAAACTCCACCTTCTAGGTGCTCACCAACTTGCATTGCTAGCCTGATGGAGTATTTTCGTGAGAAGGCAGTAGATAAGCTAGATGAGGTCGATCGTATGTGTTTTAGTTTTCTCAAACACATTGCAAAATGGACGGTGAATCAAAAAATGTATGTGCCATTGGCCAAGGCTTATGATCGGGAGTCGATATCGCTGTGTCTTGGCACGAGGAGAATTCCTTTCAACATTGAAACAGTCACGAGGTATTTGGGTCTTCCAAATCATGGTAAGTGACTTTTTCACTTGTGTCGACCTTTATCTAACAACGTATAACATATTTTATTGAATATTCTTTTTCTATAGGTGTTAGTATCCAAAAGCCGAAAACACCACAAGAGACATAACTGTGTGATAGCCTATTGAATAAGACTCAAGCAATGTTGAAACAAGATGTTATGGTGTGCCAACTGAACACAGCTGATGATGTTATCAACTTTCTCAGGCCGTTTATTCTACTGGTTTGCAAGTGCTTCTTTTTTCCTTCACCCATGGCAACTGTCTCAAAGCTTCACACACATGTTGCGCTAAATGTTTCGGCCCCTAATAAAATTTACAGGGCCCGACACATTTACAACGAGCTTATTTCAGCAGTGACGCGATTCCATGATAAACGAAACAAAACAGTGGATGGCTGCCTATACGTGCTACTAGTATTTTTCTTCTAAAACATACTCTTAAACCATTTTGTTAGATTCAAATTTTTTTTATAGGTGCATGTATGTTATGATACATTAGTTGAAGGGTACAATCTATTGCCTCTATGTACAGATAATATATCTCACGGCCAACTTGCTTGGGCACCTGGAAGAATATTCAGGAGAGCAACCTTGGGTAAAATCTTGGCCACTAAGCTTGCTGGAAAACACTGTCATGGAAGACGTCGCGAGTCCCTCGGTACAAGCATCGCAATTTGAATATGACCTTGAATCTGCGAAAATCACGGCTTATATAATTCCTAACATCCCTCTCAGTAAAATTGAGGTTTCATGGCCCACCAGCGGCATCGGCAAGCGCCTGGTATGTCTTGCAAGGTCTGGTGCCTGCTTGATCATTTTGTTCAATAACATCCTTTGCGTGCATGCTCAGCTCTCTGTTTACCAATAACATGCCTGCAAGTTGTGTATTTAGAGGGTGTGTGTGTAAAAGTTCCGAGCTCTTAATCTTCCACTGGCCGGTAGCCCTATCTAGTACCACATAACATTGCAATTTGCAGATGCAACTGGTTTCCTTATCTTGGGTGCATCAACCCGTGATTGATGATAGCCATCTTTGTTGCAGTGATATAATTGAACAATAGGAACCCTTGTACCATCTATTATCGCCCAATTGGTGGTCCTTTTTTTTTGGTATAAAAGCGGACTTTGATGCAAAATGCCAATAAAATTTCTGTGCCTCTTCTACTGTAGCAAATCGCATTCCTTCCCAGTGCTTTATTTCAACGTTGTTCGAAGGTTCTTGGATGACCTTAAAAAAAAAATAAATTAGAGAAAAAACATATTTAGAATATTTTACAAAAAGTTAAGTCACGTTAAAAATTATGCATGAAACTCTAAATGAAATAACATGTATATGTTGTTATTTGATAACATTGTATGTTTAGGGACTTATAGTTGGAATAATTAATATTGTACATATACAACACCTATTATCATGAATCAATAATATAATTGTTTATTATAATTATAAAAAATAAATAAATTTAAATGAAATAAAATGCAACTTGAACATACCTCTTCTAAGTTGTCATGGTTGTCTTCGGGATCGAAATTATGGTGACTGATAGCATCCTCAAAAAAAGAATCTGATACACCATCAACATCAATTGTCTCTTCCGCACAAGGAATCAAATTGAGATCAAAATCAAACTCCATTTAAGAGTAATTTTTTTGAATGAGAGTCAAGATTAACAAAGGTGAATGGGAAAAAGTATTCGAGATAAATATGACTATAGAATTTGATGGTATAGTTGCTATAAAATTACAATATATATAAAGCTAAAAATTTTGAAAAGAAAACACAAATCTAATAAAATCATAAAAAAATGAAAATATATGAATACTAATGATAATAATTACTGTAAATAAAAATTGATCTAACATATCCCGGTTTGCAAAACAAAATAATTATACAAATAAATAAAAGATCGTAACAAAGCTTACAAAAATAAAAATCTGTCAAATAAAACATTTAAGTATGTTGATTCTATACCTTTTGGATTAAATATTAATATAATATAAATAACAATTGTAACGTACATAAAACGGAAACAAAAGTATTTAATTGAATGATTATATTGATACCTATTATTACCATTTATATGTTATTAATATCAATGAATACAATATAAATGATTTGTTGGAGATGGGTAGACGCGTAAGGTTACAATTGAGAGAAAAAAAAAAAAAGTAATCAATGCAAGTAAAAAAAGAAAACTAATAGTTCATGGTCAAATTCTAATGTCTACCAAACATTTTACACTCACATACTATTTCATTGAATTTTTTTTTGGGTATAAACACTTTTCTTTCTGCAACATCTCTTTTTTTGTTATATATTAGGATAATACATACTACTTTTTCCATTTTTATGCATTTCTTTCGGTCACACTTCTTTTTTTTTTGTTCCAATCTCACTTATAATATTAAGATAAGTTATTGAACACACTTTCAAAAAAAGATAAGTTATTGAACACCCTAAAAACGAAGCAATGCCCACTACTTCATGAGTCCAACAAGACTCAAGCCCGAACTTATATTAATTAGCCTCCTTAATTAAACAAGTCAACAACCCCGTAAAGCATTACCTTCCCCTCACATTCAGCGGAAGACGAATTGGCCAACTTCATTGGAGTGCCCGTCTTGATTTTCTATAATACCTAGTGTATTTGCTTTTGCCTTGCACGAAAAATTTAATTTAATTTAAATTAAAAATATCATTTAATATGATTAGTTATATATAAAATAATTAAAATAGTATATAATTTGTGACTTGAAATAAAATGGATATTAAGAAGGCATGTATTTTTTGTGTTTTTTTTATAAAAATATATTCATCGTTGTTCTGTATAATTTTGTCACAACAATGCTATAGAACCAACATTAGGGAGCCAATAATTAAATCATTATTTAAAATTTAAAAAAAAACTATCATTCGAAATTTAAAAAATATCATCCAAACACAATAAAAATAATCACCAACATAATATATGAATTATCATCTGTAACTCATCTATCATCATCATCAAGTGCGTTGGGTCTCAAGACTTTCTCTTTTATCACATATCTTTGTTTAATATTTCGTCAAAATAGGGCGAACATGTCGAGTAAGATTCATTTACCCGTCTAAAACATACAGACTTTTCTAAAAGAAAAAAACTAAGGAACCAACATATTATGACCACTAAGGAGCTAACACATACTACGAATAATAACTCATATAAATTTTAGATGATAATTTAATGTTGGATATATGAGTTACGAATGATAACTCATATAAATTTTGGATCATAACTTAATTGGCTCCCTAATGACTTCCTAATGTTGGTTCCGTAGCACTGTTCTTTCAAAAAAAGATAACTACTCTTTTCGTCATTAAGGTTTTGAGCCAAAATTAAATTGGTCATAATCCTTTTTTTGATAAAATAATTCTTAAAGTTTTATTTACGTATAAAATTACATAAATATCTCTCTATATAAACATAATACTAATTAGAAACCCTAATTTTTCATTCATTTCACCTCATTCACAGTAGCTTCCCTCTTCTTCATTCTCCCTTCTATGCATCTCCCTCCATCCTTCATCCTCCTCCAACCACCACTACAGCCACCCATATCTTCGCCTACACTTTCCTTCGCTAATTCACACCCTAATCTCTCTTGTTTCCCCTTCCTCTGCCTTCAGCCAAATTGACGCACCATCGCGCCACCGCTTTTCCACCACCATTGTGCCATCACCTCCGCCTCAATCCATGTTCAGCATTGGTGTCATCCTACTCTACCTGCATCAAGCAGCAGGGTTGCCCGTCAGTCCACCTATAGTTAATTGTGCCTCCATCTCCAGCCATCGTTACTCTTACTCTTCTTCCCTTCATATTTGGTATTTTATTTTTATTTTGAATCTATAAATTTTGAAATCAGGATATTCAACTATTTTTTTTAAACTTGAATCTGTATGATTTATATTTTAAATCTTGTAGATTTATTATGTAAAAAATTTTAAATCTGTTTGTTAGATTTAAGATTTCATATATTTGATTTGATTTGATTATGTTTGTATCACAGATATTTGATTGAGGAATTTTTTTCTTTTGTTTTTCATAAATTTTAATTTGTTGTTTTGTTTTTTTTTTTTTTGAAATATTAATTTATGTAAAAAAATTTTTGAGGATTTGTTGATTAAATTTCTTCTTGTTATTTTTTATCTTTTCTTGTAATTTAGTTATTATCATTGTGATTGTTTATTGATTGATTCTTTATTTAAACTCTTTCACTCCTTAGTTTTAGAATTTTTGTGAGATTTAATCTTATCAAAGGAGAAAATAATTGTTTTGATGAGTTTTGCTTCTGAAAAAATCTCATTCCTAAATTATATATATTAAAAATTAATTTTTTAACAAATAATACCTAAAAAGAACAATAAGGCAAATCGTCAGAAAGATCATTTTAAACACAAATAAAACATTGAAAATTCTTTTGACAAAAAAAAATTGGAACCAATTTTTCTTAGCCTCAAACCTTAATGACAAAAAAGTACTTATCCATTTCCAAAACAATTAGATCCGTTAATAGATATGGCAATTGAGTAGGTCGAGATGTGTAATTAAGTACTCATACTCGTCGTGAACATTCATGCCCAGTCTCATTATTATTAGCCCCATTATCCATGGGTATCTAAATTTTTATTCCATACCCAAACCCATATATGTATATATATACTTCCAAACTTCAAACTTCCACCGGCAAGTGCATCGGATCGTATCAAGTAATAAAAGAGTGAGAAGAGTATCATTCCCACGGAAATTAAATAGACTAATCAATAATGATCAATTAATTATCTAATTAAACCAAATAAAAATCAAGAGAGATATAGTGTATCTAAAATAATCCTAATAAAATCAAAACAAATCAAAATCAAATCTAAACAAATCTACTATTATCCTAATCATATCTAATCACTAAAAATCATGTAAAATCAATCAAAATCTAACAAAATCACTAAAATCAAATATTGGGTACCAAGCAATTAATTTAGAGAATGACAATAATAATGAGAGGCAAGCCAAGGAATAAGAGATGTTCACCCAAACACAACCCTAATTCAAATAAACAAGTTACCTCACATGCAAGCAATCATCAATTCACATAGAACCCTAATTAACTAACTCTAATCTCTTAGTAATTTAGTTTCTCTAATCCTAATTAACCCTAATTGGAATTCACACAATAGCATAATCAACCAATTAATTATCTCTAACTTACTGATCAATTATGATGTACAAATCTCATACACAAACAATTTAGGTTTCTCTCAAAATCACTAAATTGAAGGCAAGGAATTGAGTTACCTCTCAGTTAACTAATTCCCAAAATTGAAGAGCAGAGACGTTGCACATAAAATTGAGAAGCTTGCAATCAAAGAAAACTTGAAATCAAATCATAAATCTATGCTTGGGATGAACAGAGCTCTCATCCCTGAGCTTGATGAGTTTAGTTACTCATAATGTTGAGCAACGCCACTGAGCAGAGAACAAAAGAATCCATGAAGCTTAATCCTAAATTGCTAAACGTGATAGAGGGAAGAGAGAAATTGAGATCTGTGACTAAACCTAGAATATGAGAATGAGGCAGAGAATGTGTGATGCTGCTCAATGATCTCCATCTAACCTAAACTATCCTTATTTATACTATTGACTAAACCAAATTTACATTCACTGATCGAACCATTCTGTAGGATTGGACTTTGGGCTGAGCTGAGGGGAGATCATGTTGGATCCACGCCCTTACTCGGCTTTGGCGTGGATTGGGCTGCTTGTGGCGCTGGGCTCACGCCCTTACTTGGTGAAGGCGCGGTCCACAAGTGAAGTTCATGCCTTGGCCACGCTACAACTTAATCTTAGCATGGTTTTGGGCCTTCCTGCCACACCTAGGCATGGTGAGTGGTGAAAGCCCACGCCTAGGCGTGGTTAGCGTGCGGATTGGGCGTGCTTTGGGGCCTGGATCGCGCCTAGGCCACGCTGGGGCGCGGCAGCTTTTCAGCGTCACTTTTCCAGGGCGTTTACGGGGCTCAAACCAATTGTCAACCATAAACTATTATATACCGACGCGAAGCCCCGGATGTTAACTTTCAAACGAGATTGAAACTGCATCGTTTGGAGCTCTGTGACTCGAGTTATGATCACTTTAGTACAGAGAGGTCAAGTTGACAGCATACTCAAGAAGTCCTCTTCTTCAAACCTCTTCCATTTTCTTTTGTATTCTCGAGTTATGATCATTTTTCTTTAAACTTAATAAAAGATTATCATTAGTGAAAATAAGGTTAATTGAACAATCAACCCCAATAACAAGTCCTAATCAACTTATAATTTTAATTAGTAAAAGATTAGTGTTTGCAAAAACAAGGCTAATCAAACAACTCTTAATATCAACCATTATGAACAATGGTGACTCAAGGTCACCCTAATTCTCAATCTCAAAACAAAGTGTAAAAGTTACTCTAAAACTATACTAGTCATTTTATCAAACACATGGTAGGCATATTCAAACATAAGTTGAAATTAGCTAAAATCTACCTCTAATCATCACCAAATTTGTAACAATCATAAAAGCAACAATAGGAATCATAAATAACTAATACCCATAAGTGAAATCATTTATTAACATCAAATGAAAATATTAAAATCCAAGCATTAATAGCAACAGAGTAACAAGTGTGTGAAAATGAAAATATAACTATAAAAGAATTAAGAGAAGATTAAAGTAAAAGATGATTCTTGCAAGATATAACAAAAAAATTAAACTAAACCTAATTTTAACTAACTAAACCTAACCATAATTCTAGAAAGAGGGGAGAGCTTCTCTCTCTAGAAAACCTAACTAACCATAACAAATCTAACCCTAAACTCTCCTTATTTTTCCCACTTGAAAGTTCTCCTTAAATGCTTGAAAAATCTGATGTTTGGGGCTTTTTTTTGGAGCCCCAAAATGTGGGTCACGTGCTCTCTTAAATGAGCCACGTGCAGCACTAGTGCATATTATAACACCCTAGACTCTAGCACCTCATGATCGTGCTAAAATCCAGAAGTTATAAACCTTTTAAAACCTTTAATTTAATACTATGATCATTTAGTAGTGACCCTTTATTAACACGCGTTATTTCTACGTATAAACGGACAGAGTCTACTCTGTATTTCGGAATTTACCCAAATATTAATCTTCACTTTAAACCTGTTTTACAGTCAATCCAGTAACCAGTATATATATATATATATATATATATATATATATATATAAAAGTACAAGTACTTTAATACAACACAGTCAAATACATAACATTTACACATCCTATCCCCCTATACATAACATTTACACATCCTATCCCCCTATACATACTGGATATCCAAAGGCGGGGGAGACCACATTAGAAATCTACCTTGACGGACACCGAACCATGACCTCCATGATCCGAGCTAGATCTCTATCCAAGTACTTGTACCTGCCACTAAAATTGTAGGGGGTGAGAACAAAACTCCACGTTCTCACCTTTACAGAATACTATCAAAGTAGCAAAAAATAATGCAAATAAGTAAACACCGTTTTAAAGTACTTCCCCCAAATTAAATCCATTTTCAAAACCTTTTCTTGAAATCAAGCGACATTGGTTAAAACCTCACGGAAACCAGTTTGTAGACACAACACATTAAAGCGACACCACAACTCCCAATTAGGCACACGAACATTCATTACAAGCCACTTAATCACATAAAGCACATAAACACAGGAAACACACAAGCAAACAGTTCAACACAGCAAGCACACACACAAGCAAAGCAATTCAAATAACAAACAATATACAAGTAGGCACACCCAAACAATGTCAATCAAATGCAAATGATGTATGCCTAAATCCTGCAGGCTAAGATGAGCTCACCCGGTCGGTTATCATAGCCAAGCCCGACCGATCCAGAACTAGCACTGGATGACCATCGTTCGTACTTCCCCGGAGGACCAAT
>JASCZI010030766.1:18446-34877 GCA_036250425.1 Stylosanthes scabra
AGTTCCCTTCTCTTTTCTCGACTATAACCTAAGTTGGTAGCCGGAACGTTGGCAGGAGGCCCCCTGCCGCTACCGTAAGCCGCGACGTTAACCTTTGTCCCACGTGAAAACAAAGGTCCCACAGACACTTACTACTCCCGATGGTCCGATGTTGCCGTAAGCCAAGCTCTAGTCCTCTCCACCCCTCGTAGACCTAGGCTCACGGAATAATGAATTGCGATAAATGAAAACATGTACGTGGACTAGGAAGTGGAATTGTACCATGTGCTCTCTTTTTAAAATCGTATAAACACGTTCTTCTCAAATCAGTTAGAAAACGAATCGATTCTTGAACACCCGAGTCGACTCTTTTGTACAGAAAAATTTCATAGTTTTAAATCAAGGAGTCGAGTCGACTCGCCAGGCATCCTGAATTGATTCAAGAAGGTAAATTCAGTTTCTGTGACAATACGAATCGATTTCCTTCTTCCTAGAATCGACTCGCTGCTCTTAAGAAAATCTTGAGTTTGCAAAATATTAGTCGACTCGATTCGGGTCAAGGGCGAATCGATCCAAGAAATCGTTTAAAACTTTCTGTACAAAAACGAACCGATTCCATCGAGAGCAGAATCGACTCGCTGGGTAAAGACTTCGAACATTCGATTGCTTTAAGTCCAACGAATCGACTCCACCCCAAGTGAATCGATTCCACATGGCAGGATTATATAATTTTCAGTTCGAAAACCATTGCTTTCACCAACCATTTCCAAAACATCTTATAACTCAAATCATCATTTCATTCAGCCAATAATCACTCATCCTCAATTCAAACCCCTCACTAGGGTATCAATATCCACTATATTTCCACTTCCTATCCAGTTACCTTTTATTCTCGAAAAATGACAATTTATATATCAATCACATACAATCATGTCAATCATCAATTTCAAACCAACAACAACACGCCATTCCAACCAACACAAGTAGACACACGCAATCCATTCAAAAACCACTTTTAAATTGTTTTCATCCCAAACCATCATTTTCAGTTAAGTCCCAAGACCCCCCAAAAACCACTATTTTCTCTCATATTCAAAACCACATTTTAAACCCAATCTTTAAGGTTAAACGACAGAACATTAACAAGTAGCATTAGATAACTCAAGAACATTGCACATAGAATCAGCCACATCAGCAAGTATTTACTCATTTACACGTAGCACACTAACTTATCAAGTATTCTAGCTTTTAAATGGTTTAACCCCTACCTCGTTTCCAATACTCCAACCGTAAGCTCCAGTTTACCGATAGCTCCCGCAGCAGTGACCGTGTTTTCTAACTCAACAACAGAAACCGCTACACACCCAATGACAAGTAAGTTGCGATAGTAACACTAACTAGTGATTCAAGGCAGTTTATGTGGTTTCAGACACCAAAACAGAATCAGAACCAATAACGGAACGCTAATAGTTGGTATTTAGCGAGATGAACTTACCACGACTCAAAGGAAATAGAAAAGCGGCCCTGGTAACAGTATTTAGCGTCGGCAACGGTAAGAAATCAAGTATCGGCAGCTGTAATTAGACATGCAGTGACCAACTAAGTCCCAAGAATTCGAAAGAATGATGAACAAGTTTGAGGACATCCTTACCAGCGGCTGCTTCGTACGAAATAGCAACTTCTGGCGATTTATAGGATACCAACGGCGGCTGAATTTACGATAACAACACCTAGAGCCAACATGCATTTAACATACGCATCGGAAAACTAAACGGAAAGACAAGAAATAAAGGAAGCTATTACCGGCGGTGGATTCCGGCGACTTTTGATGGAGAGACGGAGCAAACCGCGGCGGAGCAAGGCTTCTCCGGCGACGGTTCATCCCAAAACGGTGGCGGCGGCGTTCTTCTCCGGCAGCAAGGTTCCCCCATGCATGCCGGCGACATTGAGTTCGAAGTTGACTGCGGAGCTCGACGGAAAACTCCCCATCTCCACCCAAGTTCGAATCTCACTCTCTCTCTTTCGCACACACGGGTTCGGTTTCTTCCTCCTCCAACGACGACGGCGACGGGCTTCATCTTCGACGGCGGTCTCTTCTCAACAGTGGCGTCGGGAATCGTGGTGGAGAATGGTGGTGGTGTGCTCTCTCTCTTCGATTCTCTCTCTCTCCCTTTCCATCTCGGTTCTCTCTTTCTCGATCTCCTCCTCTCTCTTCTCTTCTCGCCGGCGACGGCGGCGGTGGTAGGGGTGAGTGATTTAGTTGTTGTGGTGTTGTTGTTGTCGTATGTGAAGAGAGAGATGGTAAGTGATGGTGAGAGTTATTGTTGTTGTCCGTGAGAGAGATGGAGTGTTGTGTGTGTTTCGAATGAGTGATGGGGAGGGTGTGTGGGTGACGGCTGTAGTGTGAGTGTGAGTGAGTGTTAGATGAAATTAGGGTTAGTCTAGGTGAGTCTCAATTGGGTGAGTGCATAATAGGAGCTAGAGTTCTAATTTGGGGAAAAAGCAGAATTAGATGAAATTAAAGGGTGATAAACTAACTCTTTTAAATTTGGGATGTCACACATATGCACAGACTCGTGTATATGCATCAGTGCGTTCTGACAGCTTTTTTTTTCTTTGTTTTTCTTGAATTTCTCCATTTATCTCATGCTTTTTTCACTCCTTCCAGGCCATCAATGTCTCCTAAACTTGAAATACATCAAACAAATAAAGTGAAATTAATTTGATAATTAAAGGATTAAAAAGCATGTTTTTTACATTCAAATATCAATAGGAGAAAATTTATAAAGCTTCTAATTACAAAGAATAAAGACAAACTAAATTGATAAAATACTTTTTTTTAACACAAAATTGCACAAAAAAATATGAATTTATCAGCAATGTTATAAGACAATCACAATTTTCTGAATTTTAATAAGCAATTAGCCATCAAATTTAAAAATATTGGCAAAAAGCATAATGTTGCACTACTGGGCGAAATATAATTGACTGTTGGCTAAAAATATTGGGTAATATAAATTAAAATTGGTGATCTTTGAAAAGTTTTGATCATAAATATTAAAGTATTTTTTTATATAATAATGGGTATAAAAATAATTAAGAAAAGAAACAGTTAAACTAAATAAAAAAAAATAAAAAGTAAATGACACAAATACATTCATCAAAATTTGAAAAAATTTAATATACAATCTTATCAACTTTCTTTACAACCTCTACCCTATAAATTCCAATTTAAATATTATATTATCTATAGTAAAAAATATAAAATATTTTACAGATGATAGTTTAAATGGACAAAAATTGAAATTTTATTATGTAATGTAATGAAAATATTTTAAAATTGAAAAAATATATAGAGCCATTGATTTAGCCGTTCGGGGTCAATGGTGACCAACGAAAACCTTGACTCTAGCTCCCCACACCCGTGTCGCGCCGCTGCCACCTTTTTTTTGTCGTGATGCCACCCGCTTCTTCTTCTTCAGATCTCCGTCAACACCATCACAACTTCTTCTTCGCGTTACGCCAAGCTACACGCACCGTTTCTCTTCTCTTCTTCACGTTGCGCCGAGCTACACACCACTGTCTCTTCTTCTTCTCCTTCTCATTTTCCTTCTCTTTCACTCTCACCTCCTTCCTCGTTGTTTTTGTTGTTATTGTTGTGTTGGTGAGAGCCGCAGTTGGTGGTGGTTTATGGTTAGGTGGTGATGGTAGAGATGTTGAGGTTAGACGGCTGTAGTTGGTGGTGGTGACGGTAGATGAGTTATGAATGTTAACTCATATATTCTGTAGGTGATCAACTTTATACAATTTGGATGATATTTTTGTAGTGATTTAGGGTTGGGCGGCGGCGGTGGTGGTGACATTAGGGGCTGCAGTTGGTGGTGACAGTGGTAATGGTGGTGGTGACGGAATATGAGTTATAAATTATCACTTTTATTCTATTTGGATGATAATTTAATGGCTCCTTAATGGTCATATAATGATGGTCTTGTAGGACTCTTGTTTAAACAAAGGATAAAGATCCTCTAAAGTTGTTAAATTAGTAAAGTTGTAAAGTAATGTTTTAATCACCATTGATTGTGTGACTTTTATTACTTGTGGGTTTCACCAATATTCATTTAAGGATTATTAAAACACTACTTTACCTTCTAAAGTGATTAACAACTTTAGAAGAGCTTGACAAAAGTACTATTTACACACTAAAATTCAGTTACCAAATTAACTAGTAAGTATTTGTGTATGTTATACACATATTATTTAAATCATTTTTAATGTCCATTTTGTATTTTAATTTTAAACGGTGCTACAGAACTAACATTAGGAAGCCAATAATTCCAATTAGAAATTATCATCCAAAATTAAAAAAATTAATATTCGAAACTAAAATATGTTATCATATGAAATTAACCTATGTTATCATTCGAAATTATCTCAACTTATCATCCGTAATCTCCTCACTACCACCAGCATCGCCATCACCAACGACAGCAGCACCACCACCACAACAACAAACGCAGCCCTTACCAACACAACAACAAAGAAGCAACGATGAAGAAGAAGAAGAAGCGGTGATAACGGATAAGAACGACGTGATGGAGAATGACGCAGTTGCAGCGAACTGTTGCGAATCACCAAGCACAAAAGAAGAGGAGGAAGAGGAGGAAGAAGATGCAACGATAGCGGAGAGCGACGACGCAATGGAGAACGAGAGAGTGATAAAGAATGACGCAATTGCGGCGAACATATGCAAACGAAAATTGAGCATGAAAATGGCGTGAGCGGAGATGGAGGCACAAGCCATAAACAACGATGTGAAAATAGTGATTTTGGAGAAGGGGAGAAGCAATCCGAATGCAGTGAAAAACGACGATAGAAGAGGACCAGACCAAAATCAAAGTATGAGAGTTAGAAAGATGAGAGTATGTCCTTGTGCTCTGGCGTCACGGTAGATGGAGGAAGGGAGAAGGAGGAGATAAGATTTTTGTTGAGAGAGATGTGTTAAAATTTTGTTTACTCCCATTGGCCTGCCACCTTTTTTTTCTTAATTTTAACATATATTTTGTACTTATAGTTGATTTGATAGTTGAATTTTAGTGTGCAAATAATATTAACTTTATTTAAAATAAATTTTTTAATTTAATATTAATACGAGTTGAATACTTTAATTAATACAAGAATTGATTAAATGAATTTATACAAAAAATAGAAAAAATTTACAGCAAGAAGTCAGCTTATAAAAATATAAAAAAGTAATCTTGTTTGCAAAATAAATCTTTTTTATCTCTATGTTTTTGCTGACTCATTAACAGTGTCCCCACACAGTATTAATAAAGTTCTCTGATTGGCTACTGCACGCTGTAGGCTCATTGCGTTTGCCACGTAAGCTCTCATAAAACGACACCTCAATCAAATCCGTGAAGCGGAAACCACACACGGCGGTGCCGTTTTGTTGCGTTGGACTAGCAGAGACCTGAAACGAAGAAAGTAGGTACTCAACACCTTGTCAAAGTTTCTGACCTTAAGATCTGGGTACCACTTCTCACTTGCCTAAAGCATCGAATTTGTCGCAACTTGATTTCAGAAAACAAAATCCCCAAAAAAATAAATAAGAGGGGGGAAGTTATGGAGCAAACGCAGTGGAAGAGAAGCTCGAAGATGTGGATGGTTTTGGCGTGCTTGATGATGAGCTTCTTCAGCAGCATTGAATCTCTATCTGTTACGGTAAACGACGTCGAGTGCGTCTACGAGTATGTGCTTTATGAGGGTGACACTGTTTCGGGTAACTTTGTCGTCGTCGACCACGACATTTTCTGGGGCTCCGATCACCCTGGTATCGATTTCACGGTTAGTGATACCTCAATTCCCTTCATGAAATTCTTTTCCTTTTTTTCTTCTTATTTTATTTGTTGCAATTTTGAGTTTTAGGGCCTCTTTCTGAACCAGTTATTTGCTGTGAACTTGATGATAGTTGGTTGAATTGTGAAGTTATTAGGATTTTGTATTTCTTTGGCGAAGTGAAAATTGAAAAGTTGTTTGGCTTCTATTGCGTTAATTAGGGTTCTCTGAGGATAATCACAAAATTAGGACTCGGTGTTTGATATAGTTGTAAATTGCAATAGTTCAATGGCTTTTCAGTAAAGTGATGTTTAGCATTTGATAGGGTTTTGTGGATGGATTTTGCTATAATTATAATGAAGTCAATTATAACCCACATACCATCATACTGATACAGGTTTGATGTCTAGGTGTCCTGGGAGGTGCTTTTTAAAACTGATTAACAATTTAAGGGAATGGATTTGTTTTTGTTTAGGGTGCGTGCGGAAAGAAATTTATACTAACTCGTGGTATCTGGCTTGTTTTGCATTTTCGATATCGAAAGAAATATGTTAAAACTTGGAAGCCTTCAATGAAAGTCCCATGTGTTTCAAGTTTCAAAATTAGAACACCCCCTTTGATGTTAAATGATCACCATTGAGTCTTAGGCAGTTCCCTACTGGCTTTCCAAACAGTGAACTAAATTTATTCTCCAAACCGTTTTAAAAGGATATAGAGAAGTTATGGCAAAGGTCTGGCTGGAGGTTTAATAACATAGAGTCAAAGATTAGTCATGGAATAGTGCGGCTTCATACCTTGAAGCTTGATTTTTTCTTCTAGAAGCTATTAGTCTGTTGCAGGCCCTTTGTTAAACTCTGCAAGCAGTCTAAATGATGTGTGCTAATATAGTGACATTTTAAGGTTTTGATTGAAAGGCATCTGTGGTTATTTATTTGTATGAACCCATTGTGGCTTAGCAGTCAGAATGGCTTCCCAAATTTGCTCATTGCTTTGTGACTTTTGACTTTCAGATATTCTAATTTTTCAGTTATCTGCAGGTGACATCTCCTGCTGGTAATACAGTCAACAATATCAAGGGAACCTCTGGTGACAAGTTTCAATTTAAAGCCCCAACACATGGAATGTATAAATTCTGTTTTCACAACCCTCACTCAACACCTGAGACTGTTTCTTTCTACATCCATGTTGGTCATATTCCATCTGAGCATGATCTTGCCAAAGATGGTATGTTCTCTGCATAAGGAGGTTTTTGTCGTATATTCATATGTTTAGGCATAAGTGTCAAGTCAGTTACTAGTTTCGTGCGATTCTTGTTGATGGTTTGCAGAGCATTTGGACCCAATTAATGTCAAAATTGCTGAGCTCAGGGAGGCACTAGAATCTGTTACAGCTGAGCAAAAGTACTTGAAAGCTCGTGATGCAAGGCATCGCCACAGTAAGTAGTTTTGATTTCTGCGATCTAGCACCTTTCTAATTGGGGGGATTCTGTCTATGTATCTAGTTTCTCATTTTCAAATGCATATGTTGCTAGAGCTAATGCCACACTAGTATGTATTTTTATTTTTCCCCTAAAGTTATTTCGAAGATAATCTTATCCTCTGAATGTCTTGTTAAAAGAAAGTGATAGTTACATAGATAGAAGCTGAACTTGAGCTACACAATTATACTCATTCGACTTCCTTTTATGTTTTGCAGCGAACGAGAGCACACGAAAACGTGTTGTATTCTACACTGTAGGAGAGTACCTTCTGTTGGCTGGTGTTAGTGCACTGCAAGTCATATACATTAGGCGCCTTTTCAGCAAGTCTGTCGCCTACAACCGCGTTTAAGCCTCCTCTCCTCCTCTTTAACATTATGGCTTCCTTCTTTATTTATTTAGCAGCAGTTTAGCTTTTACAGATTTATGTTGTTTGTGACCACTGTTTTCGCTTTCAAAGGAAGTCTGTGACTTGTGTATTATGACAATCCCCAACAATGTTGGATTCTTTAGTTTGCATTTTAATGGATTTACAGAAATGATACCATTTGGGGCTATACTTCTGTTTTTTTTTTTTTTTATTATCTGTTTATCTTTGTAAGATGGTAACATGTAAGTTATGGTTCTTTGAATGGATGGAGTGAAATTCGGCAATTCTATTCATACTAATGATACCATCAAATTCAATGCCATTTTGTAGAGAAATTAAACAACTCAATGGCCTTAGAAGGATACTTGTACTTGTGTCTTTCATCGCCGGTTTGATCGAGATTTTTTTATTTATGTCTTATTTAAAAAGATTTTTTATTAATAGAAATTATTTTTTCTTTTGTTTTTTTAAAAAGCGACACATTGTTTGGTTCTTATTTTTTAAATAATTTTTTTTTTAGAAATATATTTAAATGATACAAATTTAATTAAAAAAAATACTTATTTCTTAAAAAAAGCCTATCCAAACAACGCACTTAAAGTTTAGAAAAGAGGGCATTAGTATTGAGCCAAATAAAAAGGATTTCAGCAAATTTCTTACTAAATTTTAAAATTAGATTATCAAATAAGGCTTTTAAGTAAAAACATGCTATGATTATAAGGCCATTCGTTCAAATTTTGTTTGAGAGAATTCTAATTTAGAAAGTTAGACTACTGATTATGTTCCAAGCCAATTAATAACCTCTTCTCATAATAAGGAAGAATGATATTTTGTCAAACAAAAAAAAAAGGAAGAATGATATTTTCAGTTAAAAAAGTAAGAATATTCTTGAGAAATTTAAAACAAAAAGTTTCATAACATTAAAAATATTAATTTATCATATACTAACATAAGTAATATAAAAATAACAATTTAGTCATAATTTTTTTTTGAAAAATGATATCCAAACATAGTAGTTGAAGGTAAGTTTGAGTTTGGTAAATTAATACTTAATACTTAAATTTGTTCTTGCAAAATAAGTAAATCTAATAATTAGTCTTCCAAAAATTTTATTGTAAACTAAATTCTTCTTTCTCACAATTAGATGTAACGTACTATACAACACCATATGTCACTCATCTTATAATACGTGAGATTAATGTAATTGAGGCAATTATTGATTTGCTAATATCACTATGAACATTTTTTTCCCCTAAAACCTATATAGACTGGGTTTGGTTAATATTTTATCCAACAAACATACGTTTTATTATCTCAAACTACATTTTTTTTCTTTTTTTCATTTGATCTTCTCCAAAAACGTACATTTATAATAATTATACACAACCAAACATTTTAATCAACTAAGTCCAACCAAACTTCTCTCCTCCACACGCCTTTTTTCCCATTTGTATTAGCACTTTTTTCTTCTCCTGTTCATAGAAAAAAGACGACGACGGCGGCAACGATGACAGCAATGACGACGGCGACGACAGCGATAACGACGATGAAAGTGGCGATGATGACAAAGATGAGGAGGAGAACGACAACGATCATGATGCCATTGACGAGGGAAAAGAAAGATAATACAGTGAAGAAGAAGGAAGAGGAAGAAGTCAAACAAAACAGAGGAGGACGAGAAGAAGAAGAAGAAGAAGAAGAAGATGATGATGATGATGATGATAATAACAGCATTAAAATTGGAGAAGAATAGAAAGAAAAAAAAAAGAAAATAATGATGATGATGATAATAACAACATTAAAATTGGAGAAGAATAGAAAGAATAAAAAAAAGAAAATAATGATGATGATAATAACAACATTGAAAATGGAGAAGAATATAAAAAAAAAATCCGTTTCTATTTTTCTTCAAAATCCATTTTTGTTTTTCATGAAAATCCGTTTCTGTTTTTGTGAAAATCCAATTCAGTTTTTATATCAAAATTCGTTTCTATTTTATATTAAAATTCATTTCTGTTTTATATGAAAATCCGTTTCTGTTTTCGTGAAAGAAGAAACAAGCTCTGGAGCATCAAGACCACGCCTAAACGTGAAAACATCAACCAAAGTCACGTCTAGGTGTGAACATCACCCTAGAGCTAAATAAGACCCCACCTAGGTATGGGTTCATCACCAAAACCACGCCTACAGGAGGAGGAAGAAGAAGAAAAGGAAAAGAAAATTCATTTCTAATTTCATGAAAATCCGTTTCTGTTTTACATAAAAATCTGTTTCTGTTTTCGTGAAAATCCAGTTCAGTTTTTATATAAAAATCTATTTATGTTTTTCTTCAAAATTTGTTTCTGTTTTTCATGAAAATCCGTTTCTATTTTTGTGAAACTCCAATCCAGTTTTTATATGAAAATCCTTTCTATTTTATATGAAAATTCATTTCTCTTTTTCATGAAAATCTGTTTCTATTTTTCATGAAAATTCAATTCATGAAGAAGAAGAAGAACATCATCAACAGCAACAACAACATGAAAACAACAATAACAACAACAACAACAGCAACAACAACAACATAACAATGGAAGAAGAGGAGGAGGATAAGAAGAAGAGAAGAAAATGGAAGAAGAGGAGGAATAAGAAGAAGAAGATTACGAAGATGGTGGCGGCAACAACGACCACAGCGGAAGCAACAATGTAGGCGGCATCGATGACAACGACGGCAGCGGCGACAATGGCAACGACGTAGTAGGAGGAAAAAGAAGCTAAAAGAGGAGGAGGATGAGTTGCAGAGAAGCGCCCAAATTTTCGCATTTTTTCAAATTTTGGGTGAGTTGTTCTTGTAACGCACGCCCCAAATGAGAATGAGGAAAAATCACTTGGTTGGACTTGGTTGGAATAAATGCTTGGATGTGTAGTGAGACTGTTTCAAAAAATAACATTGGACTTGTTTCTGCATCTATTCCATTTTCTTATTTAAAACGTGTTATTCATAAAATCTCAGATAAAAAAATTGGCCTTAAAATTACAAGACTCGTTCATTTAACAACGAAAACATATAAGTGAACAGTAAACACTTTCTTTTTCCTTCATAATTTCCTTTTTCTATTATCTACCAATATGAATAGATTTTTTATTAGTATTAACTGGAGTTAAATATTAGATTGGCCCCCGAAATTTTGGGGTTCGATCTAAATGGCCCCCGAAATTTAATCGTTATCAATTTGGCACCCCACTTTTGCAGGCGTGCCTCCCGTTAGCCTTTCTATCATTTTTTAGCAGAGTTGGCCATTAACGGTGACACGATGGACACCGTGTCATTTGACAGTTGTTCTGTTGGTTGTCAGGTCGTTAAGTGATGTGGCAAAAGTGAATTTGTGTCTCAATTTAGCCCTCGAGCCATGTCAAAAGACATGCCTCGAACCCTAATCCCCAAATGCCATTGTTGTCATCTCCAGGAAGGTTGTGGTGCTGTGAATTGACGTCGAAGATGAAATTAAACAACAACCAAGGTTTTGGCTGCTCTTTGCGGTCTAGGAGCCAAAGTTCGTGGGCGAGGATACCCTCTCGCGGCAGAGGATGTAAGGTTCCGCAGTGGTGTGGATGCGGGTTGCGTCCCGTGCTGCAGTGGTCAGGCACCGAACTGAATCCTGACAGACCCTTCTATGGTTGCCCAAATTACAATGTGAGTGGAAACTACATTTCTTTAGCTTATTGTGTGTGATGATAATTGACTGATAATGGGGGATTTTGCTTCATTGTAGACCTGTGGACAGAGATGGTGTGGTCTTTTTGTTTGGGCAGATGTGGAAGAAGATGAAGGCATAGTAGGGAGGGCACAATGTGAGACCAAGGAAGACCAAAAGAAGATGAGTTTAGCCTCTAGGGTGTGCAAATTGGAGTCTGAGATTAGGGTTCTGAGATGTTGGGGTTTAGGGTTGAGCATTGTAATGCTAGTGGTGTTGTTTGGATTTGGTGGGTATGGGTTAGGGTTAGGTAACTAAAATGGGTAGCCAACCTGTAATGTGATGAAAGAAGGAGCTTATGTAATCTGTTTTTTGAAATGTGAATGACCTTCTACCAATCTGTAGTCATGCAATGAGAAATGCAAAAATGCATTGCCTCCATGGTTTGGGTAAATCTTGAAAATCAAAGTATAACCATAACCATAATTGACCAATGTAAATCTTGAAATCAAAGTATAACAATAACCATAATTCAGCATAGATTTATAAGAAAAAACATTGATGTCTATGGTTACATCATTACATTAGCTAAAAAGCTATCAAAAGGGGCACAACAGGCCACACACCATCAAGAGAAAACCATGCCAATTTGATGTTTTAAGTAGCATCATAAATAGTTAGCAGAATACACAAAATGTATCAAACACAAACTACATAAACATCAGCCATTGTTCACTTCTTCTTAGGAGGCTTGAATCCTGGAGTGGGGATTAATTTGATAATTTCATACATCCTCCGAGCTATCCCAACACTTGCTCCTTACATAAGGTCCATGTTGGGGTTGGCTGAGGTTAAGTGGCTCTGCTTTTCAATGGTAGTTTGTCTGGTCTTGTGTTTTTCTCAGGAATTGCTGCTGCTGGGTGCAAGATAGTACATAATTTAGCACTCAATCATAGCTAAACAATAGATGTTTTAAATGACAAACATATTCAGAGGGTTAATTACTTGTTCCTCCACAATTATTTGCTGAGAATAATTTGGTTGGCTGATGTCAATTTCTGCGATAGGGTCTTCATTTGCTAGGTCTACTCCAGTGGTAGCATGAGCAGCATGTTCAGAGGCAACACCATCACTTTGAAGATTGGCGGTGTTCTCTTTATTTTTAGCAGCCTTAACTGCAGCTACTTCAACACAAGCAGCATCATCATTTTTCTTATGGGTGCAGCTCCTTTTGGTATTTCCTTTAGTGCCACAATAGGTGCAAGTAAACTCCCTATATTTCCGTTTCAATTTGGTCTGATCTTTTGGTTTTTTGCTCCCCGAAGGTCCCTCATCCGCATCCTTCCTCCTCTTTTTCTTTAAGCATCCAGGCTTTCTCTTATCTAGGGTTGCAAGTGGCCTATTGAATTGAGACTTCTCCCACAATGGTTCACCAGGTATTGGATACATTGCATTGTGATAGGCTGACTGTATGAATCCATTGTTAATCATTCATGACAATAGTCCTCGGGGTTCTTTCCTATATACATCAATGCTACACAAGCATGGACACAAGGCATACCTAGAAGAAATATAGGGTCATATAATGTCGATTCAACTTAATAAAAAAGAGTGCAATTAAAAAAAAATTCATACAAATGGGATTCCCATTTACCTGAAATTTGCCAGAATCTGCAAACACAAATACTATTAATGGGATCAATTAAACCCTAAACAAATTCGAGGGATATGGTTCATTTGTTACCTTTTGCATATCTAAGAGGAAGCACCAACCATTCTGTTTATAGTCACCGAGGTCTTCAAGCAATAACTCCAAGAACCACTTCTAATTTTGTTTGTTTTCGACATCCACAATTGCCCAAGCAATGAGGTATATGTGGTTGTTGGCATCTTGGCCAACAGCTGAAAGCATTTGCCTTCCAAATTGTGTCTTCAAAAATGCTCCATCTAATCCAATTAGAGGGCAACACCCAGCCTTGAAACATTTTTTACATGTATCAAGGCAAATATACATTTTTTCAAATAGCACATCACCATCGAGTAGAGGTATCACATCCAACTTAACTGTGGAACCGGGGTTGGTCTTCAGCAATGTTTCTTCATAGTCTCTTACCTTCCCATATTGAGCAGCCACGTCCCCGAATATCACACTCCTTGCATCTGACAAAGCCCTACTCAGTGATGGCTTGGGAACTTCCAGTTTGCACTTTCTTCTGAAGTAAGCCAATGCCTCTCCATGCTTCAGATTCGGATAATGTCTAAGCTTCCTAACCAATTTCGAGGCAAGCCACTTCCTATTAGTAGTTCTGTTCTTGTTTGTCATTTCACATATATGACTGTTCTTAAAGGTCTTCACTTGCCAGCATGTGTCTTTGACATCTTTAAAGGCAAAGGCAACCCATGGACACCCAAGCTCCTTCTTCCACTTACATATAGCTCTACACCTTTAACTTTCATTCCTCTTAAACAGAATTCTCCTACCCTCTTGCAATGTAAACTCCCTCACGGCTTCCATAAAATCCCTCTTTGTCTTGAACCTCATTCCCACCTCAAGTCCCACCTCTCCAAATTTGACCCCTTCCTTAAACAAAGGGGTGTCATCATCAGCAACATTGTCCTCATCCTCAGAATTTGGGAGAGTCTTCATCTCAAGTGACTCCCATGACTCTTTACCATCCGAATCTGCATCATATGCATCATATGTCTCACATTCTCCAGATACATTTACATCATTTGCAAACACATGTCCCAATTCAACATCTGAGTCTGAATCCACAACTAATCCATCATCCTCCAACATTATATCCTCTTTAGCCTTTTTCAAGTCCACATCAGCTCCTTGCTTCCTTTTGGAATCCTTCTTCCTAGCTTGAGTAATTCTGATTTTCATCTTCATCTTCATCCTTACTAGACAATTCATCAGGCATGGGCATGTACAGATAGTCCTCCACACTATCATATGAGTCACTGCTGCTACTTCCCTCATCTCCACTAATTGGAGTTTGCACAAATTTTTTGACTTTTCTTGGGCTAACTTTGGTTGCTGATCTTGTTTGGGGTCTAATAGAATTGGGGTTAGGAGTGGGCTTAGTAGTGGACTTAGCAGTGGGCTTATCAGTGAGTTTGGCAGTTTTTGTGTTACTGGGCTTGGTATTTGTGGGCTTGGAATTTCTAGGCCTGCTATAATTGATATTGGATTTGGTGGGATTGGTGTTGTCATTATTGGCAATTTTGGAGTTGGAGTTTTGGGTGGTATTTGCATGGGCTTGTGTTGGTGGGGTTAACTTCATTGGTATGTCTTCTTGTGGAGGAATATCTAAATCAATAACAGTGGGAGCTTCAGCTTGTACCTGAGTGGGGGTGGGAGTTATCTCAATCAACTTGGGGCAATCCTCAACCAAGTTGGGAACCGAAACTGCATGTCCATAGTAGAGGTGAATCTTGTTGCCATTCCTTTCTGCATAGAAGCATAATTCCAGCAACTCGTCATCGGTGTCAAGGACCCTCTTACCAATCCTTAGAGGCCTCCCAGGAACTAACCACCAGCACTCCACAATCTTGTCATATCCCAGTGCTTGGTAATGATCCCTCATAGCAAGCACATCAAGTGTGTCCACATCTAGTTTTTCCTCTACATTGATTTCCCCCATCTCATACACCATTTCACCATCTTCTTTAGTTACAAACTGCCCACCATGGTGATACACTAGATCGATCACAAACATATGCAATGATTGTTCAAAACAGAGTCAGACTTGAGCAATCTTATTTTTTGTAATCTGTACACACACTTTATTCAACCTGAACCCAGTAACCTAATCCCAAAATGTAAGCACCCACAGCCATCAACAACAACATGCATACATTCACATTACAAAATATCAGATATCCCTATCTTCATCAACAAAAAACAATAACAAAACCCTAGCAAAGATCCAAAACAAACCATAAATCTCAAAACAGCTTGCAACTCGAACCCTAACCCCAAGATTAAGCAAAAGACAAGAATGACAACTTATTTCACCAATGATGCAAGAACAGGGCATTCATAAGGGAAGGGTTGGGTTTTGCGACGTACCTCAACAGCAGAGGATCGTTGTGCGTTGATGATCGTCGTTGGGTCTTCTCCAACCTCAACCGATCGCACTCTTTCGCTAGAGCCCTTCACCGCCGGAGTTGATTATACGCAGAGAAAGCAGGAAGAAGACGAAGAGAAAACGAAGAAGAAGAAGAGAATAGAAGGGGTCAGTAACATTTCAAACACTTCAACTCTAACCCTTCCATTTTTCCCCAACCTTTTTACCTTCTTCACTTCAAGACGACGACGTTTTTTCACTTTGCTGGCGCCAATCTGAAACGACGTCATTTCCTTCCTTGCATACGTGTCAAGTTAATGGCCAGTTCAGCTAAAAAATGACGAAAGGGCTAACGGGAGGCACAACTGCAAAAGTGGGGTGCCAAATTGATAACGATTAAATTTTGGGGGCCATTTAGATCGAACCCCCAAATTTCGGGGGCCGATCTGATATTTAACTCGTATTAACACTATATATATATATATGGAGAGAAGTTAGAGAGAGAAGCTCTGAGAGCCCCTTGTAAGCTCTTCAGCTTTTCCTTCTACCTCCCCCTTCTTCAATCCTTTCTGTATTTCTGCATACTTTTGCATTCAATAAATTAAGTTTATATCATACATCTCTCTCTCTCCCTCAGCTAGTGCAGGCGGACTACCGCTAGGACTAGCTTTCTTCTAATAACGCTGGACGGACTACCGCCATAGTATTTATATTATTTAAGCTTTCTGCATCTTTATCTGTTCATATTATATTTGTTGCATCATTTGCATACTCCTATCTTCCCCTTTCCCTCCTTGATCCACCTCGGGACATCTGGTATCAGAGCCTGATGGGGAAGTAGGAATATTGTTATTATCATTAAACTATCTCTGATGTTCATGGATCTGAAAAAATGTTCTTATTTTCTGTTCATATTCTTATTTACTGTTTATGTTCATGTACAAAACCCAGAAATAACACTGTTCCTTAAATCTGGAAGTATAGGCCGTTTAATCTTATCATTTAAGAAAACTGTAGCAG
>JASCZI010030767.1:3307-14633 GCA_036250425.1 Stylosanthes scabra
GCAACTTTGGTTGATTCTTCAAGAAACTTGGGAATTTCTTCAAATTGCATGAAGCCAACAATAAATTTGTGAGGTTAGGAAATAATGAAAGGCTACTAGTATCATCATCAGTTATTTCAACTGACAAATTATTATTTGAAAGGCCTAATACATTTAGATACGGCAGTTTTTTGTGAATTGTATCTAACTGTATAGTTCCACTGAATTTATTCCATGAAAGATTGAGGAGGCTAAGTCTTTTAAGACTAAAAAAAGACAAAGGAATAGGCCCTTCTAACTTGTTGATACTCAAATCAATCAACTCCAATATGGAAGATGTTGCATTTTGGAATTCATCCAAGAAACCTTCAAAACCATTATTAGACAGAGTAACTTCTTGTAGTGATGGAAGTGTAAAAAGACTTTTGGGAATCTTACCACTAAAGAAGTTATCACCTAAATTGATAGTGTAGAGGTTTGAAAGTTCTTCCCAATGAGTAGAAAGAATTTCTCCAGTCAGTTCATTTTGAAGAAGAGATAAGTATTGGAGATTCTTGGTGTTATTGAAGAATGGAAGAGGACCAGTGAATCTATTGTATGAAAGGTCTAGATAGACCAAATTGATGACTTCAGATAAAGAAATTGGAAGTGTCCCATTGAATTGACAGTTAGACAAATCTAATGTTGACAACTGTTTCAGATTGGAAATAGAACTTACTAACTGTCCAGAGAAGTTTGTGTTGCTGAGGATCAACGTTTCAAGTTGTCCATACTGTGGGAATTCTGGGAAGGAACCCTCAAGAGCTTCATTGTTTGATACATCAAGCACCTTTAAAGTTTGAATTTTGAAGATACCCTTTGGAATTTGTCCAAGAAATCCAGCATTAGACAAGTTCAAATACCTCAAATCATTCAGCTTTTCAATATCTGATGGTATGAGAGAACCAAAGTTGTTGAAAGCCAGGTTCAAGGTATGCAAATATTTGAAGTTGAAGAGGCTTGAAGAGTTGTGTAGGCCTCCGGAAATAGATTCTTGGCTCAAATCAAGGCCAATAACGTGACCATTGTTGTTGCATGTTATTCCATTCCATTGGCAGCAATCAACAACACCACTTTGATTCCAATGAACCAGTTTTGTTGATTTGGATGGGTTGAATATAAGGCTGTGCTTTATGTTTAGCAACATGAACTGCTGATGACTTAGGCATTGGGTTGCAGCAGATGCATATAATTTGGTAATGAAGCTCATCATCAAGCATAAGCTTATGAAAAAGGAAAATAAAACGTTTTGAAATGACATCATTATTTAATTTTGGCGGTAAATGTTTGCACTTTGAAGCTAATCAAAAGTGGGGTGAGGATTTGTGTATCTCCTTGATAGAAGCGTTTACTTTTATAGCTGAGTGTTTGATTATTAAGTCAACTATGTCTATATCAATGTGAATTATTGTTGATCCATGGCATCTGTAGTGTTTGACACATTCAAAAAATATAAGAATAGAGATATATATTTAGTATTTAGGGTTGAGTGTTTAGCGTTTTAGGGACATTAAAAAAAAAGTTGGTCGATATTGACTAAACAAACTGTCACCTAATTTAACTTATAAGAAAATAGTACAATTAATTTTTATAAGCAAATTATTATATGAAAAATGATTGGGAGATTTAAAAGTTAAGTCTAATTATAAGCCTAATTCTATTTAGAAAAATTTTTATATTTTTTATATTTTTAACATTTTTTAAAAACAACATTTATGATTAAACTTTTTACCATTTTAAGTATTAGGCCTATAATTAGGCTTAAGTTTTAGGACTTTCTATCACAACTCTTATTATATTATTGATTAGTCAAATCTTTCACCATGTATGTATATATATTTTAGAGAAAAGGATATTTATGCCCCTGACTTTTTAAAAGTTGTACAAATTTATTCCTGACTTTTGTAAAATACTTAGTAACCCCTGATTTTCGAAAAAATAGTACAATTATGTCCCTCAGTTAGTTTAACTCGGCTAAAAAAAACGAAAATTGCTTATGTGGCTACTAAAAAAAACGTTTGCGTTCTTATTTTTCATCATTGGAGTGATTTTTTAAGGATTTCTATTAAAAGTTTTCGTTTCTTTTAATCGAGTCAAACTAACAGAGAGACATAATTGTACTGTTTTTTCGAAGGTCAGGGATTATTATATATTTTACAAAAATTAGGAGTGAATTTGTACAATTTTTAAAAAGTCAAGGGCACAAATGTTCTTTTTCCTATATTTTATACAAATTAATTTATACTTTTTCAACTAAATAATATGCAGTTAGAATAACTAAAGTTGTCATAGTAAAATATTAAAAGAAATTTAATTTTACAATAAAATAATAAAAAATATTATATAACACCAAATATGTATTTCCATTCGTTAATTATTTTTTTTTACATAACATGATTGATACAGTGCAATACCACGTATGAACTAATTATATCTAATTAACATGCTATTATTAAATGAGTAATGCTATATGCCCAGGGACGGACATAGGGCACTTGCCTCCACTAAGTGTAAAAATTTATTTAAAACTTTTTTAATAATATATGTATGCCCCACTTTAATTTAAAAATTAGATATTTCCACTTATTTTATTTGTATTTTTTTGTTTTTTTATATTTCTGTTTTTCATAATTCTTTTTTGTTATTGTTAAAATTAATCTCAAAGAAATAGTAAAATTTTAAATATTTTATTTCTTGATCACATCTCTACATTCTTATTAGTAAATAGATGATATTTAATAATTCTTTTTCCTAATACTAATTTAATTATTTGATCAAGTGCAATAGTACAAGAGCTCTAATTTCCCAAGACTCTTCACATTATTCATAGTTTATAGTTTTATATATCATTTATATTTTCAATTACAAATTTCAATTCAAATATTTAACAATTCATGTATTAATAATTTTTTTATTATCTTCAACGCTTCATGTTTTTCATTTTATTCTTAATTTATTAATTTTTTTAAAATATAAATACTATGTGATTATATAAATAAATTTCAATGTTAGGTTGATCAATGGATGAATTTATAATTTCTTTTTACTTTTAGACATATTAATGGAAAAATAAATGGAATCAACCCATAGAATATAAATTCACTCCATTAGTATCTTCTAATTGAAAAATGATTTAGTGACATATATATAAAAAGATAAACATTTAATAATTAAGTTGATAATATAACAATTATTCAAGGTAACATTTTCAAAATATAAAAATTAGATTTCTTCAAGATTAAATACAAAAAAGTTTGTGACTAATGTAATTTTTTTTAATATATTTTATCATTTAAAATTAATATCTTTTTTATGATAATATATATTATTTTTGTTTCTACACCATAAATTTTTTGGGTCCGTCACTGTATATGCCCAATAGAATTTATAATTTTAGCTGAGTATATAATTAATAAATATTTTACATTCTCAAAGTACGGATTCATTTATATTTATATTTATTATCTTTTGTACATATAATTTACAGAAATTACATATATGTTATATTATATTTTGCACTAATATTTTTATATTTATCTTACGAAAATACACTGCTAATTATGTTTACCGACAAATAGACTACACTAAGTTAAATCTATTGTTCACATTTCTCAAAAGTTGTTTATCGATATAAATCAACGAAATTTCACTGTACCCCAAATTCGATGACGTGGCGGTGTACCAAGTGATGATAGCAAGCCTTGTGAAAAGCCAATAAGTTCAGTCCATAATTCTAAACTCAAACGGTCACACTCTTCTATATCAGCGTGCTATGTGTGGTTCAAACTTTAATCCTTCATGCACCAAAAGATTGAAATTAAGACAACGAACTTGGAGCAAATATATATCTCAAGGTAGATACTCAAATGCAAGGCGCTATAATCATAAGGTGGATGATATTCAAATGCAAGCTACTATAATTAAATTGGTTCCGAAATTTAAATAATATTAAATTGGTCTCTCATTTTTACGGTTGTGATTTATATTAATTATTTTAAGATTGTTCGAAAAAAAAAATACTGATATGACCGTTAGTTATCCACACTGGACTCTAATAAAATAATGTCGTGATGTATTCGCATAACATAGTACCAAAATGGCATCATTTGAATTTGAAAAAAGTTAAAATTTATTTTTCAATATGTTGTGTGAGATAGATTTTAACTTTCATTGCTCTCAAATGACGTCATTTGGTATTGTGATGGCGCTAACAGATCACGGCGTTGTTATATGAGAGTCCAACACGGACAATTAACGATCATATCAGCAATTTTTAACGAAAATCTATAAAAGAGTCAACTTGAGTCACAGCCGTAAAAGTGAGGGGTCAATTTGATATCATTTGAATTTCGGTGGCCAATTTGATCGAAACTCAAATTTGAGGGACCAATATGAATTTAACTCAGTTGCCTTTATGTGAAGTTGATTAATCACTTTTGGATAAATTAATATGTTTGACCAAATTACCTTTAGATGAATTGATATGTTTGACCAAAATATAGTTTAATAATTTCAAATGACAACTTTACATGAAGTCAACTGCACATGAGTTACCGCCATATTTCAAAATTTGTTATCCATTTTATGGAAGTCCCTTACATTTCTTGGTAGATAAAGAAGACTCTGAATCCTTGAATACGGGGCTTGTTTCTAGAATTGCAGTATGTTTCTTTTTCTTTGATCAAATTTAAGTTCTGGCTGGATGCAATCGAATAGGATGGTCACCATGGTTGGCCTATTGCACTACAACATTTTTTCATCCTAAGCAACATTTAAAAAGTGTAGTTTAAAGATTGAAAAATGGTTGCTTTTTATCTAAAGTAATGTTTTTTTTTTAATCTAAAGCAACGTTTTCCGGGGTCTTGCAAATACGGCCGTTGCCTATATTAAGGCAACGTTTGTAAACTTCAGAAACAACATTGAAAAAGCGTTGTCTTTTCTAAAACAAAGGCAGCGCTTCCCTACTTTATCAATATTTAAGCCAGGTGAAATTCTATTTCAAGAGAAGCTTCACAAGACCTTTTAGATTTGAATTCTATCATTTATGTCTCGTGAAGTTCAGTTTGCAATGAATTCAACTTCTCATTTTGTTGTTGCTTAATTTTAGTAATTTCTTATTTTTTTGCAGAGATGTTTTTTTTATTGCTCCCCCATAATATCGAACTCTTCTCGGTTGCTCTTTGCCATATACTGCACAAAATGCATTTTTAAGAGTGTCCCCGGTTTTTTGATGACGTTGAAGTTTATTCTGTGAAGAAAACATAACAAAATATGGTAAGTCATCAACCCAAATAAAAATAGAAAGATTAGTAACTAGCTAGTCTCAATTATTATGCAAAGTCCAGAAATACTATCTATCTTAGCTGAATATTGAACCCCTAATTCAAAATACTGAAGTCTTGCTTGCCCACTAGTATTGAAGGTGTCTCTTTCCAGTTTATACTAGTAGTAGATTTTGAAAGAGCACATTCTTCACTATTATTTATAACAAGATAGAATACAAGATCCATATCATCAGGTGCAAATAAGAATAAACTATCATTCTATACTCACAAATTCTAATTATTAAAGATATAATCTGATTCAATATAATGTTAGACCCCAAAATTTTCAAGTGTGAAGTGATAGTTTATTATGAAAATGAAATAACATAATTCTAAACTCTAAGCAAGTGAATGCCGAGTTCAGGACCTCGTTGTCAAGATTTAAGTTAGCTTAGAGTGTTGCTAACATCGTTAATCCCCGGTGAGAGTACCATAGCCCTATGTTCATCAATTTTTATTATGAACCCTAAGTTGAGAAACTTCGCAAATTGTGTGATATAGAGGTTAATTAAGCTAATTGGAAGTTTGCTTATTGGAGTCATGGGTATGAAGAGTGTAGACTTGGACTCTCAGTTGTGTGGAGAAACGAATTAGGCACATATTGATCATGGAGTCCAAGTTCAGTTTTAGATTCTTTAATGTAAAATATAATATTGTATATATTCTAGGCTAAATGACCCTAGGATGTACCTCCTCAATACAAGTGAAGAGTGGATGTTGATGAAATAAATTAGGAGTATGGCATTAAAGATGATAATGCTTAAGGGAATTGATGAATGATGATTAGATTTCTTATACATGAGATGGTTAACTCTTCATGGTTTTATGTCAATGAGTAGTTATAACATTGATTTAACTGAAATGAATGTATCTTATGTGTTTTGGGAGCTAGGAAATGGTTTGAAAGGGGATTGGGATTGAAAATTGGCATTTTCAAGTTTTGGTAAAAACTTATTTTTGGCGAACTTTAGGGAGTCGTAAATTGATGACCATTTCAAAGAATTTCATGAACCTTTTATTAGTTGGAAGCTTGTTTTGAACTCTAACAAATGTCTTTGGAATGACTGGATTTGGTTGAATGAGTAAGAAATTATGTTAGATCAAAGTCTGGGTAAGACTTTGAAATTCTAAAAAATCTGTTTTCTTCATATGAATCGATTCAACTTTTGGTGAATCAATTGTCTGGGCCTAAAACTTTGAGAAAACGATGTTTTGAGGTATAATGAATCGATTCTTCTTGCTATGAACCGATTCATTTCCTTCCTGAAGGCAACTAGAGCTTTTCAAAGTATAAAGAATTGATTCACTCCTTAAAGAATCGATTCATATTACTTTCGAAGTAAAATAGAAAATTTTCAAATGTTGAGAATTCAAAGAACATAGAAATTGATTCATTTTCATCCCGTAACAAACTGGTGATTTTTCAAGTGAAGGGAATCGATTTGTGATACTTGGAATCTATTCAGGAAGCATTCTAGAATCGATTCAAGGCTAAAAAAATCGATTCATTTTGTTACAGATTCAAACTCAAATAGTGTCGGGCCTCATAGATCGATTCACTCCAATCTCAAAACGATTCTAGCATTGAAAACTTTGTTTTTCAAGTTAAGTTTTAAAGTTATGCCTCCCACTACTCCCTGAACTTTGTTAGTATCTCATGTATGGTAAAGAAATGGTATGAATTATGAAAGATGGTTATTCAAGAGTGACCTATTAAGATAAGCCTAATAAGAATAGGAAAATGGTCCTCTTTGAGGTTTATGAAACAAAATGATGTTACGTGAGCCAGGATGAAATGAATGTCAGAGGCATAAAATGAATGTCAGAGGCGTAAAAGAACGACCAAAATTATTGATGAAACCCCCATATGATTGATATAATAACTTTGGGGCGTAAAAGAACATTCTTGGGGATGTGCGTATCTAAGAGTGATATGAGACTAGTCTGGATCAGTCAAGTTGACTACTATAACCGACCAAATGAGCTCATTAGCCATAGAAATAGACATTCATCATATGTATATTTATTCTGATTGACTTGGACTTCATTATTTTGGTGTGCCCATCTGAATATACAAATTGTCTATGTGCTATTTGTTGTACTTGAATTTTGTGTAATTTACTGGTATGAGATGCTTGTGTTTGGGCTATTAGACGCTCCTCATAGCTGACGAATGAAGTTCCTTGTCGGAGTATAAGTGAAGATTGATGACATAAGATAATGAAAAAGTGAGAAAAATTAAGGATGAACTAGCCCTAGAATTGATGGTACAAACCTAAGGAAGGAGAAAGGAGGAATGATAAAAAAAAATTAGATTCCCATAGAGTACCTAGTCTTCCTTAGAAACTAAAGTTGAGTGTTGATGAGAGTATAAGAAAATGGGTAGTTGAGGATATAAGAAAGAAAATATGAGGATTGAGAAGCTAAGGAAGAAAGTCAAGGAATTGTGATAGTGGGATTGAGAAATTCGAGTAAGGAATAGCAAAACTCAAGTAATCATGTAGAATCTCCTTGTGAGGTCCTACTATTTTACATAGTAGTATGTTTTTGGCATTTTTATCGTACTGAGAATTCAATGGTTGGGATTCTCACCGTTCAGTGATTAGGATTCTCATCGTATAATATTCTCATATTTTTCATATACAGGTTCAAGTGCATGCCAACAATTAATTCAAGTTCTGAATGACAAGTGAAGTATTCATTGATTCTATGATGTCTTAGAGTTTTCAGTCTTGACTGAAATCGTCCTTTATTATAGTATTAGTCCCCTTGTATGTCATCAAATTGAGAATTAGAGGTTACGTTATGCAGTCAAGAGAGTTATATATATTAAATATTTAACGTGCCGACCTAAGTTTCACAAATCTTGTATTTAGAGTCGTTAAAATTTTGTGTAATAGATATGAAAAGTTGTATTATGTCCATGTTTATGGCTTTAATTTATTTATTTACACTTGTACATAAATATATATACATAATAAGGTTTTAATAATTGAGTAAGTATATATTATATTAAGAAAGATGTAGTAATGTTTTATTATTTAACGGCTATATTCGCGACATGATTAGCGAATAGAAGAATGTTACATTGGCTATGTGTTGTTGTGAGCCTAAAATGTTGTAGTGCACCAATCACAAAGTAAATATAATCAATTTTATTTATTTATTTAAATAAAACTTTAAAACTCCATCAACGCCGTAAGACCTAAGTATATATAATTTTTGGATTATTACATTCAAAGCATGCTCGATCTTCTTTATGTCCAGTAACCACCAAACTATATATATACTCACCTGCCATTTGTTGAATTTGAACTTGAGTGGGTGGAATACTAGAAGTCTAGAACGTAAATTGAACGGTTAAGGGAATCTTAGAATTTGGTATTTTCAGGCCAATTATCTTTGTTGTCACCTTTACTTATATTTCAACCAATGTGTTCAAAATTGCCAAAATATTTGCTTTCAATTTTGCCGTCTGTGGAGTTTGAAATTTGCTCAAATGTTATTAATTTATTTCGTTGCCATTATGTGCCAGCAAATTGAATATATCTTAATTCTTAAATGTATCTTAAATAGAGTAGTATATGCTATAATAAAAATATTTCAAATACAATAACTTTAATAGTTAATCTCAATTATAAAATATATTTAGGATTAAAATTAATGATTGGAATCACTGAAATACTTGGAATTATGGAAATTAAAGTCAATGTCTGAATTATGTTTCGGTATTATATAACCCATTTTTTTCTTGTGATCATATGTCAACGTATTATGACACTACTTCAATTTGTTGAATGATGGAATTATAGCTACTCGTCGTATACACAGGGTTGGACTAGGGAGTATTTTATTTGAATTTTTGCCAAAATACCAGATGCGAACTACAAATTCTTCCTGTTAAGACTTGTCCCATCAACTAATTAATTTTCCACCCTAGCAGCCTAAGACTTTAGGGAATGTTTTCTAATATCAAAACAATCTTCAACCATGCCTTATTAAGTCAATATTCACTATATTATCATTAGATTAGATATGTGAGTGTGATTTATAGTTAAATATTTAATAGAAGATGTTTATTAACTTTTGTCCACCCTTTAAATCTTATTCGAGTATCTGTCCTTCATTTTAAAAAGGTTGTTAATAAATAACAAAGATGCATAACAACAACGACGACGAATCGGTCTTAGTGAATTTTTTTATTTATTTTGATTTTATTTGGTCTTAGTGATATACGATATTTAAGTTTACAAAAGAGACAAAACAACTCTTAAACAAGTAAATATATGTAGTTAATAATCAATTAAATAATTTTTAATGCACTCCACTCTAGCTAATTAATAATAATGATATTATTGTAATTTTAATTTTATTTTTTAGATTTTTAATGCAATTCAATAATTACCTTAATTAATATGTTAAACTCAAACTAAATAATTAAAATAAAATAGAGGGAGTATTATAATTGTTAAATTAAGTGTTATATAATTATAAACTAACATTATCTTAATATTAATAATAAATATTAATTTGTAACATATCATATATATATATATATATATATAATTTCTCTATTTTTTATGTCGATTCATTATCCATATTTCCATTTTTTTTAAGAAGGCAGTGGACAGAAAATGACTTTGTTCTGTTGTACGTCACTCTCTCGTCTTCAATGAGGTTTGTTTTTTTCCTTGAAAGAGAGTATGCCAATAATTTAGGGCTGTCAACCTGGTCCATCTAGAGGCCCGCCAATTTAGTTTTCAGGCTAACCCGATTTTATACATATTATAATTTTTTTAGTCCGACTCATTTATGGTTAGTCCGATAAGTAAATAGTCTGACCCGTTTAATTAATTAATTGATTTTTTTTAAAAATAAATAAAAAATTAAATTTTGACAAAAGAAAATATTTTTTTATCAAAAAAATTTTAGAAAAATAAATTTTTTTAATTAATGGATCTAATTTTCAGGTCGAATAATATAAAATATAAAAAAAATGCTATTTTTTTAAAAAAAATAAAAATAAATTAAATAAACGAGCTAGCCCGTTTAAGTTCGAATATTTTTTTCGAATTAAACAGACTAGCCCATTTAAGCTCGAATTCTAAACGATCCGAGCTCAAAAATAAAAACTCGTTCATTTAAACAAATAAATGAACTAATCCGACGAATTTGAACCATTTTAACATCGTAGCCAATACGATATTAACGAGGTGCAAGGGTTTGCAAAGCCCATGACATTCGTTGGGTTTCTCTTTAATTCTCGACTTATTAATTGCATTAATACAGGTCCATATTAAAAAAGATTATACTATCTTAATCCTTGATGGTTTTAATATATATATATTATTGAATATAAATTAATCTATCTATATTATTATATATATTTGTATATATTTTTTAATAATATAAAAAATATAAATATTAATATATAAAATTTTTTATTTTTGTGATAATATTTATATTTTTCTATATTGATAATTTAAATTTAATTTAACTGCAAATAAAAATAATAAAATAACAATACAAAATAATAATAATAATAATAAAATAACAAAAGAAATGACTTTCTCTCAACTTTAAAAGGAGAGCTTTGATACTCCAAAACTCTAACTTGTAAAGAACATTGATTAATTTTACTTAAAAATTAATAAAAATAAAATAAAATATATTTTATGTATTATTCAATCATTCATCATAAATAATTTTTATCTTTTATCATTTTCTCTGCATCCTAATATGCACCTATAATGGGACCCTACAAAGTCATGGACTGCAATAATGTGATTGCAATACTAGCAGTTCCAAACTTCCAATAGAATAGACCAACCATGGTGACCATCCTATTCGATCCACTGCATCCACAATTCAAGAAACAAGCTAAGCCATTATTCAAGGATTACCAAAAAAAGAAAAAAAATTTAGACTTTCAAAGTCTTCTCCATCTACCGTGAAATTTAGGGGGGGGGGGGGGGGGGGGGGGG
>JASCZI010030767.1:16802-36279 GCA_036250425.1 Stylosanthes scabra
ACTAAAAACACTAAATCCTAATACTAAGTCTAAAAAACCTAAATCCTAGAAAATAAAAGTAAGAGTCTTGACTATCAAAAAAGTAACTAATGTGTTTAATTAGTATTTATTTTTTTCGAATTTTTTTTCTTATATTAATATCCTTAGCTGAGGAGTGCTACACACAACTAGTACAATTAATATCTTTTTACCCACACTTAATTAACCAGCAAATTATTATTGCTTGAAGTAAAATAAAAAAGCTCTAATACACTATTAAATTGCAGGTGTTGACTAAAATTGTTCACCATTGAACATTTTCCTCCTATATTTTGAATATGTCAAACACCAATGTTGCCATGGACCCACAAATTCACATTATTATTCATATAATAGTTGACTTAATCAAACACTTAGCTATAAAAGTAACGGCTTCGATCAAGGAGATACACAAATCCTCACCCTACTTTTGATTAGCTTCAAAGTGCAAACATTTACCGCCAAAATTAAATAATGATGTCATTTCACAACGTCTCATTTTCCTTTTTCATAAGCTTATGCATGATGATGAGCTTCATTACCAAAGTCTATGCATCTGCTGCAAGCCAATGCCTAAGCCACCAACAGTTCATGTTGCTAAGCATGAAGCACAGCCTTATATTCAACCCTTCCAAATCAACAAAACTGGTTCATTGGAATCAAACTAGTGTTGTTGATTGCTGCCAATGGAATGGAGTCAAATGCAACAATAATGGTCACGTTATTGGCCTTGATTTGAGCCAAGAATCTATTTCCGGAGGCCTACACAATTCTTCAAGCCTCTTCAACTTCAAACATTTGCATACCTTGAACCTGGCTTTCAACAACTTTGGCTCTCTCATACCATCAGATATTGAAAAGCTGAAGAATTTGAGGCATTTGAACTTGTCTAATGCTGGATTTATTGGACAAATTCCAAAGGATATCTTCAAAATTCAAACTTTGAAGGTGCTTGATGTTTCAAACAATGAAGCTCTTGAGGGTTCCTTCCCAGAATTCGCACGGTATGGACAACTTGAAACATTGATTCTCAGCTACACAAACTTTTCTGGACAATTAGTAAGTTCTATTTCCAATCTGAAACAGTTGTCAACTTTAGATCTGTCTAACTGTCAATTCAATGGGACACTTCCTGCTTCTTTATCTGAACTCATCAATTTGGTCCATCTAGACCTTTCATACAATAGATTCACTGGTCCTCTTCCACTTTTCAATAACACCAAGAATCTCCAATACTTATCTCTTCTTCAAAATGAACTGACTGGAGAAATTCTTTCTACTCATTGGGAAGAACTTTCAAACCTCTGCACTGTTAATTTAGGTGATAACTTCTTTAGTGGTAAGATTCCCAAAAGTCTTTTTACACTTCCATCACTACAAGAAGTTACTCTGTCTAATAATGGTTTTGAGGGTGTCTTGGATGAATTCCAAAATGCAACACCTTCCACATTGGAGTTGGTTGATTTGAGTATCAACAAGTTGGAAGGGCCTATTCCTTTGTCATTTTTTAGTCTTAAAAGACTTAGCCTCCTCAATCTTTCATGGAATAAATTCAATGGAACTATACAGTTAGATACAATTCATAAAAAACTTCCGTATCTAAATGTATTAGGCCTTTCAAATAATAAAATGTCAGTTGAAATAACTGATGATGATGAGACTAGTCTCTCACTCTTTCCTAACCTCACAAATGTATTGTTGGCTTCTTGCAATTTGAAGAAATTCCCAAGTTTCTTGAAGAATCAACCAAAGTTGTATGACTTAGACCTATCCAACAACTTGATTCAAGGATCAATTCCTAAATGGATTTGGAAATTTGAATCCATGGTTTCCCTAAATCTTTCCAACAATCTTCTCACAGATTTGGAAGGCGGTCCTTTTGAAAATCCCAATTCAAGTCTTCTGATGCTTGATCTTCACTCCAACCGAATCCGCGGGTCTATTCCATATTTCACAAAATATGCTGTACATTTGGACTTCTCAAACAACAAATTCAGCTTTATCCGTCCTCGGATTGCCGAGTACTTTCCCTTCATATTTATCATCTCCTTATCCAACAACAGCTTTCATGGAAAAATCCCTGAATCCTTTTGTAACAGTTCCACTATTAGACTGCTTGATCTTTCACATAATAACTTTGATGGCCCCATTCCCAAGTGTCTAATAGCAAGAAAAAATACTCTTAGAGTACTAAATCTTGCTGGAAACAAACTCACAGGCCAAATACATGACACAATATTCTCTAGTACATGTAATTTAAGGTATCTTGATCTTAATGCAAATCTTCTTAGAGGTACCATACCAAAATCACTATCCAATTGCCAAATGCTAGAGGTACTAAACTTGGGAAACAATATTTTGAGTGATGAATTTCCATGTTTCTTGGGCAACATCACCACCCTGGGTGTTTTGGTTTTAAGGTCCAACAAGCTGCATGGACCTATTCATTGCAATAGCAACACAAGGCATTGGACGATGCTTCGCGTTGTTGATCTCGCCTCGAATAACTTCATCGGCACCCTGCCTGGAGCACTCTTGCAAAGTTGGACAGCTATGATGGATGATGGAAATTATATATGGAAAAATGGAGGCTACTTATATTTTAACATGTATGATTTTCCTCATTATATTCATTACAAAGATATGTTAGCAATAATCAACATTGCTATCATCAAAAGATTGGCCAAGATCTTTGCAAATGACCCTCCATCTAGATTTGATGACATGTTGAATTATGCGATCAAAGGCAATCAATTCCAATATAGTGGAACTTACCTGGATTCAGTTACAGTTGTCAACAAAGGCTTGCAGATGAAGTTGGAAAAAATCCTCTCCATCTTCACTTCCTTGGATTTCTCATCCAACCGTTTTGAAGGTCCAATACCAGAAGAACTCATGAGTTTGAAAGCACTGATTGTACTCAACATCTCACACAATTCTCTTTCTGGCCACATTCCATCATCCTTAAGAAAGTTAACTGCGCTTGAGTCCTTAGACTTATCGAATAACAGCTTGTCCGGAGAGATTCCGACCGAGATTTCAAGCTTAACTTTCCTCTCAGTGCTGAATCTCTCTTTTAATCACTTGGTGGGGAGAATTCCAACAGGAACACAAATTCAATCTTTTGATATGGATTCCTTTGAAGGCAATGGAGGTTTATGTGGACCTCCTCTAACTAAGAATTGTGGTGGTGATGATGGAGTGCAAGAAGGGTGGCCACCAGCACCATCAGCAACTTCTGAAACACATAACTCCATTGATTGGAATTTCTTAAGTGCAGAGTTGGGATTCACTTTTGGGATTGGTGTTATCATTTTTCCCCTTATCTTTTGGAAGAGATGGAGATTGAGGTATTTCAAGCATGTGGATAATTTGCTTTGGAGGATCTTTCCACGGCTTGACTTTGTATATGAACAACATGGACAACACAAGTACAGAACTCTAAGGTGGATATCTGCATGATTTCATGAATAATGGTAATGAGCATATAATCTTTATCCAATAGTAAAAAATCCTTTTTTGAATTTGTTAATGAATACTAACAATCAAAATTCAAAATATTGCAGGAATCGTCTCAGGAGTTTGAGCTCCGCTAGATGAAGAGAAAAAGCCAAAAAGGTTAGAATCATAGGAGAGCAAAAGGAGAGTTTTGAATAGAATATAGTCAATATACCCACCACCTGTGCTTTTCTCATTAATAATTTTTTCCTTTTTGATTGTGTCCTATTATATATTTTTGTTTATCAGTTTATTACAGAGTATAGTTCATGGGAATATGCATGTAAGTTGAAAGAAATAAATTGTTGGAATATTGTGTTTACAACCTTGTTTTGATACGTTTACATTTTTAATTACAACCCTGTTTAAGGTTTTGACATCTTTTCATTTTGTAATAAGAATGAAAAATAAAAAAATAAAAAAACTAGGTGTACACATAAAACACACAAACACATCATAATTAATCATTCTCTCAAGTAGGAAAAATTTATGTGTTTCAATGTGTTTATATGTAGACCTAGCAAAATCGAATTAAAAAAATATTAAAATATAAACATTTTGTGTGTTGATCAATTTTTTTTGGTGAGAAAATGAGATTCATTCCTGTTTGAAGCATACGTGGCTCAACATCAGCCAATCCCCACATCAAAGATCAGATCGTGTGTTGATCAACTACTAGCCTCAGATGACACTTGTATTTTTCTCATTAATATTTTTTCCACTTTTTTTTTCTGATGGTTTCCTAGTATACATTTGTATTTGTTTATTACTACTTTTAATATTAAGAAGAATGTTATAGAACTAATATTAGAGAATTAGAGTAAATAAATTCAATTAGAAGTTATCATTTAAAATTAACGAATTATTATTTGAAACTAAAAAATATTATCATCCATAATGTATATAAGTTATTATCCGAAACAGAGTACAATGAGATTATCATTCGTAACCTCATCACTATTAACCACAGCTTTCACAAAAACAACAATTAAAAGGATAAAAAGAGTCATCATCCAAAGTTAATACAATTTATCATCTAAACATAATAGAAATTATCATCCATAACCTAACCAGCATCACCATGTATAGGGAAGAAGAAGAAGATCTCACCGGTTACAACCATCATCGCCGCCAGACAGCAATGAACAACGAAGAAAAAGCAGTGCAGCGGCATCGGCGGCAAAAAGATAAAGAAGACAAAGTCGATGAACCAGCGGCGGACGAAGAAGAAGATATCACCGGTCACAACCACCACCGCCAACACATGGATGCACGGAGAAGAAGAAGCAGCGTCTGCAACGGCAAGAAGATGAAGAAGACGAAGTCGACGTGCGAAGAAGAAGAGGAGGCGAGATTCTTCGTACCCCAGGCATGAGGATTTGAGCTAGGCGGTGGATCGGCGGAGGAGAGCACCGCCACTGAGACGGAGGAGACGATGATGGTTCTTGCACTTGAAGCTTGTGAAGCCTTTGCGATCTTCGCGTTTCATTAATGGAGGTGGAGCTCTTGGTACTCGAATAATATGAGGATTGAGGGAGGTTGACGGTGGAGAGGAAGAGTAGAAGATACGACTGGTGGCGGCGTGGGTAGTACTAGAATTAGCAGAGAGAGAAGAGAGATAGGATTAGAGTTTTTTTGGCTCCCATGGGCTTAACAACATGGCCTTCTAAATTTTCTCTATTAGAAACTAAAGTTACTAATTATACATTGTATAAATTTATACGTATTTAATTAATAAATTTTGATTAAAAATGTTACACATTTCTAAATAAAAAGACATTCGGAAAAATAACTTTAAATAATTCGGTAATAACGTGAGGTATAAGGGGATGACTCTTGATGATTTTTTAATACAAATGAACCACTTAGAAATATATATATATAGATACATCTGTTGGAATCTGCAATTAAGAAAAACTAGCCTAAGATTACACACAACATGAAAATACCAAGATCTACACTCGTGACTTAAAACATAACTTTCAACAGCCTAAAAACATCTCCACTAAAAGCATTTCCTAGAGTTAACCCAGCAACAACGCCACCCCCATATCCAATTACAATTACCATCCAATAAAGTTCGAAGAAAGATCCCCACTCAGAATCTTGATCACCATCAGGAGTTGGAAGTGGAAGCTTTGATAGGAATTAAAACAAACAATTCCCTGCTTGCAAGAGGAGCAACAATAATCACTCAAACCAAGTGAAAACAGCAGCAATAATAACATCAAATAGCAGCGGAAAAATCAACAATAACCAAAAAATAGGAACAAGCTAGCACACCAAGATTTTAACGTAGAAAACCTTCTCATTGTGAGAAGTAAAAACCACAAGTCACCAAGATCAGGAAATAGTTTCACTATGATGAAAAATAGGGTACAAGAGAGTCACAAATTATTGCACAAAATGTGCATACAACAAGCCAAACAACCACAAGCTCCAAAGCTCATAAACAAAAACAAGAAGATGAAAATACCACAAAACAGGGGCCTCTATCCGAGTTCAATAACTGTCACCACATACCACCAATCAAGATCTCCACCGTTCAGAATGAAGAACAAGATGAGTAGAATATGCAGGCAAACGTTAAGCTCGATCCAACGGTTAAAGAATCCGCAGGAGTCAAATTACCGAGACAGGTTTGTGTATGTGCAAAATGCTTGCTTTCTTCTTCACTTGATGGACTTTGCTTGCAACTCAATTTGAAGTGAGTAACAAGAGGAGTACTAACAGCCTTTTCCTTCTCCATTTGGAACCTATGCAACATTGTCTCAATGTATTTCTCTTGTGACAGCCAAAGCTTCTTCTCTTTTCTATCACGCTCGATTCTTATACCAAGAATCTCCTTTGCTGGTCCAAGATCCTTCATTGCAAATGAAATCGCAAATTGCTTCTTCAACCTATTAATCCTAGAAGCATTCTGACTAACAATAAGCATATCATCAACATATATCAAAAGGATTACAAAATCATCACTAGCAAACTGTCTAACAAAAACACAATGATTAGAAGTAGTCTTCTTGTAGCCTTGCTCTTCTATAACAGACTCAAACTTCTTGTACAATTGTCTTGGAGTTTGCTTCAAGCCATACAAGCTCTTCTTCAGTTTGCAAACATGATCCTCTTTGCCTTTTACCATGAAACCTTCAGGTTTTTCCATGTAAATTTCATCCTTAAGATCACCATGAATGAAAGCAGTTTTCACATCCATCTGCTCTATCTCTAGATCATAACTTGCAGCTAGACTCAAAACATTCCTGATAGCAGACCTTCTCACAACCAGTAAAAAGATTTCATTGTAATCAACTCCATTCTTCTGTCTATAGCCCTTGACTACCAATCTAGCCTTGTACCTTGGAGACTAAGAACTTTCTTTATGCTTCAACCTGTAAACCCATATATTCTGCAAAGCTTTCTTCCCTTTTGGCAACTTCACAAGCTCAAATGTTTGATTATGATGCAAGGATTGCATTTTATCTTGCATTGCATCAAACCATTTGTTCTTGTCTTCACCTTCCATAGCTTCTTCAAAACATTCAGGTTCTCCTCCATCAGTCAAGGTCACATAACCATCTGTGAATGTCATATACTCACTGGGCGGATACCTTGTTGAAGGTTGTCGCTCTCTAGTGGACCTCCTAGGATGGAAACCTGGTGGGTCTTCAGGTAACTCAGGTTGATCATCAACATCATCATCAACCGGAACATCAATCTGATCTCCCTCTCTTGGTCATCAGGAATCAAATGCTCATTTTGTTGCATATGATCCTGAACCCTATTCTCTGCTAAATCTGGTGTCGGAGTTGACTGAACTGGATCTGCATCAGTCAAATCACTATTCTCTTGTGATTGACTATTCTCTGCCTTATCAATGTCTTCAATAGTCTGATCTTCAACAAACTCCACATCACGGCTTCTTATAAGCTTCTTTTCAACTAGATCATAAAGCCTATAACAAAACTCATCCTGACCATACCCAATAAAAATGCACTGCCTTGTCTTCACATCCAACTTGGATCTCTAATCCTTTGGAACATGAACAAATGCTTTGCATCCAAAGACTCTTAAGTGATCATACGAGACATCTTTGCCGGACCAAACATGATCGGGAATATCATTGTCCAAAGCAACCGTAGGATTAAGATTAATCACATGAGCTGTTGTAAGTAGAGCTTCACCCCAAAAGGCTTTGGGTAGCTTCGCTTCGATAAGCATACATCTAACCCTTTCAATAAGAGTTCTATTTATCCTTTCTGCCAAACTGTTCAACTGAGGTGTCCTAGGAAGTGTCTTTTCATGCCTAATACATTACTGCTTGCAATACTCATTAAATGGTCCACAATACTCACCACTATTATCAGTGCGAATACATTTAAGCTTTTTACCTGTTTGCCTTTCAACCAAAGCTTGAAAATGTTTGAATGTTTCCAAAACTTGGTCCTTTGTTTTCAAGGCATAAGTCAAAAGCTTTCTTGAATGATCATCAATAAAAGTAATAAAGTAAAGAGCACAACCGAAAGACCGTGCCTTCAAAGGACCACAAATATCAGAGTGCACCAATTCCAAGAAATTTGATTTTCTTGAAGGTTGATGCTTCTTAAAGGATAATCTTCTTTGTTTGCCAGCCATGCAACGAGAACATTTCTCCAACTCTGCATTCTTCAAACCTGAAATTACATCCTTCCGTGCTAAACAATTAAGCACCTTTTCACTGATGATGATGTTGGTGATGAAGTTCAAGTGTAAGTGGGCACTAAAGTTAGTCCCACATTGAAGAAAACAAAGAGGAGTGAGGAGTTTATAAGATGAGAGACCCATTTACTTGACACCTTAAGGTTTTGAGTTGGATGTGGTGTCTTCTCATCTTGTGTTCCCTCACTTGGTTCCTCCCTAAAGTCTCTCCCCGACGGTTTTGCTTCTCACGGTGGCCCAACAAGTAGTATCAGAGCCGATGGTTGATCGATCTGGTTTTAAAGAGTATTTATGAGAACCATCGAAAGTCTTCTCGATAAGGTGGTTCGAGCGGCGAGTCCCGCGGTGTGATAGACGAATACTCGAAATTTGGTGAATGAGCTAGTGGAGATGTGCTCAATGTGGAGACTCACACTTGAGGAGGAGATTGTTGAAGTTCAAGTGTAAGTGGGCACTAAAGTTAGTCCCACATTGAAGGAAACAAAGAGGAGTGAGGAGTTTATAAGATGAGAAATCCATTTACTTGGCACCAGATTGTTGAAGTTCAAGTGTAAGTGGGCACTAAAGTTAGTCCCACATTGAAGGAAACAAAGAGGAGTGAGAAGTTTATAAGATGAGAGATCCATTTACTTGGCACCTTAAGATTTTGAGTTGGATGTGTTGTCTTCTCAGTTCTCATCTTGTGTTCCCTCACTTGGTTCCTCCCTAAAGTCACGGTTTTGCTCCCCACGGTGGCCCAACATCATCTTCACATTTCTTCATCGCCAATTGGACTCCACACAAACCTTTGTTTCCCTCAAGATTGTTAAAAGACACATTGAAGAAGTCCAAGAAGGTAAACTTTGTGAGCTGTTGAGGAATATTCCCTTAGAGGCTATTGAAAGAAAGGTCCAACACTTCAAAATTTGAAAGCTTTTCCAAGGAAGATGGGATGCCACCAGTAAACATGTTATTAGACAAATTGAGCACAACAAGGATATTCAAACTTCCCATGATATCTGGAATCTCACCAGAAATTTTGTTACAAGAAAGATCAATGGCAACCATGTTATGCAAGTATTGACGCCTAAGATAATCCATGACCACTCCTTTGTTAAACATTGGAATAAAAATAAACTAATATCAACCGAAGAATGTTGAAAGTCATAGATGTCGTCCTTGAATATACTGGATCACTTGGGCTGGAAAGTGTCATCGATCTGAAATTTTTTAATATTACTGAAGATAAATTCCCAGAAAAATCATAATGGGAAAGATCAATGATGTGCAGTTTCAAAAAAATGCATTCGGATGGGCACCTTATAGCTCCCTGAAAGTTATTATGCGTAAAGAAATAACCTTCAATTTAGGAAGAGACTCTAAGCAAAAAGGAAATGAATAATTGAAAGGGTTATTGCTTTCATCAAGAAACTCCTGCATTCTACAATTGATCAGTTGTCTTGTTAATAGACCATGCAACTTGTTAGAACCAAAATCAATGAAGTGAAGAGAGTTTCCTTTCACATAAGTTTGAGGAATATTGCTAGTCAATTTGTTTTTTGCGAGCCTCAAAACTTGAAGAGATCCGCTAAAGCTTCCCAAACATGATGGAATCATTCCAACTAAATAGTTTGAAGAAAAATCAAGAAACACAAGGAATTGCAGATTGCATATCAAGGGGGAAATTTTTCCGCACAATAGATTGTTGAAAACACCCAAACTCTGAAGAGGTGTTTTATTCTATATCCAACTCGGTATTGTCTTTGATAGGTAAAGTTCAGTCAATTTTTGCAAAGGTTGTATAAAATTGGGAAAATGAACCAAGTTACATGAACTTAAATCCAGCATTTGAATTTGAGAAAGAAATGTCAAATTGGAAGTGTTCTTCCCTTCTAGAAAGGAGATTTTGTTGCCTCCACCTAAACCAAGAAAAGTAATCTTTTTGAGCTTTAAAAGCATGTCAAGCTCGATCTGTCCTTCCAACATATTTTCAGCTAGATGAAGAAGTGTAAGATTCTCCAACATGAAGAAGAAATATGGAATTTCACCATGCAGATTATTATGAAAAAAATCCAAGTGATATAAAGAGGTTAAATTCATTATCCAAGTTGGAACTTCCCCAGTCAAATTGCAAGAACCCAATCCTAACCACTGAATTGGAGGACGGGTTGTCTCATTGACAGCACTTTCGTTTGAGAACAAAGACAATCTGTTGTTAGACAAGTCAAGAGTATTAAGCATCTTTAGCTTCCAAAACATGTCAAGTGCTAGTTTCCCTTCAAAGCCATTATCGGTGACATAAAATTGAGCAAGTTGGGTGAGGTTTCCAAGCGAAGAAGGAATGGTAGTCCCATGAAAATTGCAATTTGAAATCGCAAACCAACTCAGAGAAGTGAGGTTTTCAAGGATGTTGGAAGTGTGCCATAAAAACTTGTGCCAGGGAGGTGTATGGCAACCAATTTCCTTGAGTGAAAATTAGACGACATACCCCTAAGATATTGGTTTCCTCCCAAATCCAAGATGTTAAGTTTGGAAGGTGGAATATTCCTACTGGGAAGTTCACCATGAAGTTCACAATTGTAAAGAGTAAGGGACTAAGGGTTTGCAAAGATGTAAGGTTTGTGAGATAATGAGGTAAAGGTGATGAGATGGTCACAGAATTAAGACGTAGGTGTTCAAGTCTAGTTGAGTTTTGGATTAATCTTGTGAGAGTGGATGACTTGAGTTGCAAATGGTTGATTAAATCATATGAAAGTGGCTGATGAAGAGTGTAGCTGCGAAGATCAAGGGACTTTAAGTTGGACAATCGTGAAATTTGAGGTGGAACTTCACCACAGAATGTGTTTTCATTGAGATGTGAAAGTCTTAGATGTTTTAACTGTGAAAGCTCACCTATCTGAGAGTGATTGAAGTCATTGTCTGAGAGATCAAGGCTTTGAAGATACAGGAGTGAGAAAAGGGTGTTATTGGGATCCATGGAACCATACAGCTGGCTGCTCCCAAGGTGAATGCCGATGACATGACTGGTGAGCTCATGGCATTGAATGCCATCCCAAGAGCAGCAATCTATGGCAGGAATCCAAGAAGACGCGTGAATAAAATCACTTGGTTGGAGCTTGCACTACAAGAAATTCGCCAGTTACCATCGGATTTTTTTATTTTAGCCTTCTTGGTGTATCCGTGTATGTCCATGTCCTTCGGCATCACAAATTATTTTAAATCAAAGCAAAAGCAACAGATCAATAATGGGTTTTCTTATCTTTAACTTATAAGAAGTTGAAATAATAGATGACTCATGAATAGTATATTCATTAATAAAAATCACATATTTTATTCCACAATAGAGTAGCTCACATCATTACAAAAATTTACAAAAAAGAAAAAATAAATAAAAATAGAAGGAAAACAGATGAAGCTAACACAGTCTCCTACAATTTGCATGGCCTCCTCTGTGCTTGTTTTGTTATGTATAGCCACAAAGAAGTCTGGCAAGCCACAAGGGTTTTGCAGTCTTGATAAACAACCTTCCAAGGATCATCCCAAACACCACTCCACATCCATATCCCATTGCTACTGCTTTCCAACCAAATCCTGATTCTTCTCCCTGATCAGATACTGAAGGTGGCTCTTCATCATCATTGCCGCACGATTTCGACAAAGGGAATCCACATAGCATTGGATTCCCTATGTAGGAATCATTTTGGAATGTATTGAACTGTTTTCCTGTTGGTATCAATCCTTGCAACTGGTTTTCAGAAAGGTTCAAGACAGACAGAAAATTCAAATTTGTCAAAATCATAGGAATCTCTCCTTTCAGTTGGTTCCATGAGAGGTCTAACCATTCCAAACTTGTCAAATTTCCCAAAGTTTGTGGAATGTTTCCACTAATTTCATTGTGAGAAAGATTAAGCCCTTTGAGAGAACTTAATTCTCCAATGACATGTGGGATTTCTCCTTCAAACATGTTATTTGACAAGTCTATAGTGGTGAAAAGAGTTAATATCCTTGACATTTCTATCAATTCACCTTTCATAATAACCACCACAGAATCATTATATGAGCCGTAGGTTCTACCATTGGTAATCATATACTCTTGGGCACTATCATTCACAGTCATCATTCCTTGAAACTCTTTCAAGTATTGCATTGGCAAGGGGCCACTAAAACTGTTATTAGACACATCAAATATTCTCAACTTGGGAAATGGATGCTTGATACTCAAACCAGTGATGGTACCATGAAATTTGTTATCCCGTAAACTAAGTACTTGTAATTCTTCAAGAGTTTCTAGCCAACTGGGAAAGACATCTTCTATGTTATTATCACCAAGGTCTAGAACTTCTAGTTTTGTGCAATGAGCCAAAGATTGTGGTACTGGTCCCTCTAATTGGTTTCCATTCAACTTTATAGTCTCAAAAGCATTACCCTTGGAGAAATTTCCAGGTATGCTTCCATAAAAATTGTTGATTTGCAAATCCAAGACCTATAGTGAAGGAAAGGTTCCCAGACATTGCAGAATCTTGCCAATCAAATTGTTGTGAGACAGGATTAGCAAATTGAGGGACCTTGCATTGCAAATTGTTGGAGAAATTTCTCCAGTGAAGTTGTTGTTTGAAGCTGAAAAGTAAGAGATGCCATCTGGTAGATTTGGAAGATCTTCTCGCAGCTTGTTGAAACTGAGATCAATAAAGTCCATGTTCCATTTGTACAATAGATTATTAAACCATTTGGGAACTCCCCCATCAATTTGGTTATTAGAAAGGTCTAGTGCTTTTAGAGATTGAAGTCTTTCTAGGAATCTAGGAAGTTTTGCAATCTTACAAGAAGATAAATATAAATAAGCCAGGTTAGGTAAGAAATAGTCAACACTATTATTATCAAAATCAACAGAAAGAAAATTATTGTGAGATATATCAAAGACAACTAAATATTTTAACTTTGAAAATTGGTGAAGGTCTACAAGGCCACTCAAATTGTTTGATGAAAAATCTATTTGTAAGAGATTTTCATATCCAAATATTGAATTTGGAAAACCACCTTGGAGTTTGTTATTAGAGAGAAGCAAATGTGTCATGAATTGAGTTGAAAATTCATTAATTGGTCCTACCAGCTGGTTGTTACTAAGGCTGAATTCTTTCAAGAGGGGCAACGAGTAACACCATTGTGGGATTTTTCCATTTAATAAATTATTATCCAAACGCAGAACGATTAGTTCTGAGAGTTTGGTAGTTTGACTTGGAATTGAACCTTCTAAATAATTAAAAGACAAATCTAAATGAGAAAGTTGGGTTAGTTGAAACAATGATGGTGGTAGTTGGCCTCCTAGATTGTTATAAGAAAGTGCCAAGAAATCTAATTTAGTGAAGTTGGCGAACACATCCGGGATGTGGCCACTGAAATTATTTCCTTGAAGATCCAAAGAGATGAGATGTTTGAGATTTGAAAGCAAAGATGAGATCTCACCATGAAGTTTATTTCTTGCAAAGGCCAAAGTTGTTAGTTGAGTGAGGTTCCACAGAGAAAGAGGAACCAATCCATCAAAACAACAATCAGAAAGCCATATTTGGTTAAGATACTTCAACTGGCCTATGGAGTCTGGTATTTCACCTAAGAAAGCTGTGTAGAAGAGATCCATGACCGTAAGAGGAGCACTCCAGTTGGACTTGGGAAGTTGTCCTCTGAGCTCTGAATTTCCTGACAACCTTAGTTCTTGCAGGTTAGGTAAACGGAGAATTGAAATTGGAAACTGTCCATGCAATCCAGTTTCTTGAAGATTCAGGGAGACTAAAGATGTTGACAAATTCATGAGTAGGGACAATGAACCTTCTCTGATTGCTGACATGTCTATCTCATCTAGAACTAGCTCTTTCAAGTTAGTAGCGTTAACAATGAGCTTGTTCCATGTCGATGGATCAAGTCTAAATTCTACATATCCCCCGAGATCGAGGGAGACTAATTTAGACAGGTGAAAGATTGTGGAGGGAATATCACCACCCAATCCTAAGTAAGATAGATTGAGATGAGTGAGACTCGCTAGTTCACCGATTCTGGATAACAGTATAGAGGCAGGGAATTCGTTGTAGGCGAGGTTGAGTTGTTGAAGATGAGAGAGATGGAAGAGTGTGTTGTTGGGACGAAGCTTACCATAAGCATGGCGCAACTAAGGTTGAGGTCAATCACGTGCCCTGACATGGTGTCGCACGTGACACCATCCCAATGGCAACAGTCAGTGCCATTTTTCCATGACGTTGTCTTGGACTTGGAGTAAGATGAACAATAAGGCGTCAGCCAATATGAGTTCATGACGGCAAAAGAGTTCTTGAATTGGAGCAAGTTGGAGCTGTCTTCATGGTTGCACACTGCTGGGAGCACTACTGATGAGCAAGTGCATGGTGGAAAATGAAGCAGCAGCAGGAATAGAAACCAGCTCATATCGCAAAACTGAGATTTCATGTGTTTTGACTTTCGAATTGAAGGAGAGGATTTGTTTATTATATGTTGTGGTGCAGCTAATGAAGCAAATTTATAGAGATTTCAGCACATTCTGATTATGAATAATGCAGTGCAATGCAGAACAGTATGCACTGTACAGTGAAAAGAAAATGGATTGCAGTGTGGGACTGGCAGAACCAGATTTTCCATGCCCAACCACTTTGAATAGAACATTAACTAATGTCATAATCTGCATTAAAGCTTTTTTTTTGTATGACTTTTCTTTGAAATAGATAAGGGAAGGCAGCCTTCATCAATTTCTGTTAGAGTTCACAGCACTGTTACAGTTTTTTAATTTTATCCTCGACTTAATTAGTATGTTAATCCTATAATTTTGTTCAAAAATCAAAATCCTCACAAATTTTTTTTTTCAAAATCATCTCCTAACTATTTATTTTGTTTTAAAATTTTTCTTCCAATAATAATTTTTTTTTAAAAAAAATTATCTATCAAATTACATTATTTTTACCACTGCTACTTTTCTATAATAATAACTACCAAAAATATCTTAATATTTTTTTAAAAAAAATTCAACAACATTAATTTTATTAAATTACAACATAAAAATTTAATTTTTTTTATACATATTAAAAAATTTGTAATATTATTAGTGATAATTACCATGCAAAGAAGAGTAATATATGAAGGGATACAATTTAAGTGATAATTTTGTCGTTAAAAAGAGTTTTGACCCAAGGGCCGAGACGATTTTAAAATATAGATTAAAATATATTTTTTGTTTTTAACGTTTTTAAAAAGTTTTAAAACTAATCATAACATTTAATTTGATTCAATTTTATCATCGATGTTTCAAATATATTTCAGTTTTAAACTTTTATACTAAACTTTTATCATTCAAATTTTTTCTTTGCAATTATACCTTAATCAGTCATTTAATCCCTTTCTCTCCCATCCTTCCTCTTTTTCAGACTCTTCTCTCCCTGTCACCTCTCCCTCTTTATTTCGATCATTAACATTATCATTCCCTTGTTCCTTTCGTTCTTCACTCTCAATATCATCATTTATCTCGACACGCCCACTTAGCACAGTAGTTTACTTATCCTAAAACATAAAAGAAATCTTAGGGACGGTTTCGAAAAAAAAAAAAGCTATGTAACCAATAGAATTTATTATTTATTGCTAGTATGTAATCGACGCATATTTTGCATCCACAAATTACATAATTTACACCTTCATTTATTACCTTTTGTACTCATATTTATTAAGGCAAGTTACACATATAAACCATCTTCAACTCAAAATGATCAATATACACCAAAAGAAAAGAAATGATCAGATTACACCAAAACACATATTTCTATAGAATCCGTGAAGGATCCTTTGTTTTCTAGAATCCGTTGGACCCTGCTACAGATTCTAAGCAAATGCGTTTCAGTCAAGATCCATGGTAATCCGTCACGAATTTTGCTCATCAAATGTTATAAGTTTCGTGGCAAGGTCTTTGGGATTTTATTCATTTCATTTTCCTTGTTTTTAGAGAGAGAGAAGTTGTAGAGAAAAGGAAGAGGATTTCCAAATGACAGTACCAACGCTCGAGGAAATAGCCACCACCGACATAAACATGAAGTACCGGCTCAACAATATTTCCCATATCGCACATAATGTTAACACAGAGGTTAGCTTTGAATTCTTTTTCTGCTAATCAACATCTAATTTAATTTGTAGTGCCTTAATTATTGATTAAGTTAGGTTTTTCTGCTAATCAACATGTAATTTAATGTGTAGTGTCTTAATTATTGATTAAGTTAGGTTTTTTCCTTGATTAGTTTAATTTAATTCAATTTTTAGTGTCCTAATTAATGATAATTTATTTTTCATTAGTTTCATTTGATTTAATTAGATCATGTTTAATTTTTTTTTTTTGGGTTTCTTATTGATTAACGTTTAGTGTTGTAATTACTGATTAAGTTAGATTTTTTCCTTGATTACTAATTAAATTTTTAGTGTCCTAATTATTGGTTATTCACTTTTTAGTTTCATTTGATTTAATTAGATTAGGTTTACTTTTTTTCTAATTTAATCTTTTCTATATTATGTTCAATGCAGCCGGTTGGATGTATTATCAGTGTACCTAGGCAACTCGCAATGCTGTTAAATCCACGGGTTGAGCCGTAAGTGGAGCGGGTCGGGTTGCTCCCGATGGCACGTCTTAGTGATTACTAGTTCAAAGTTAATGAGCTGCTCCTTAGTGCCTTTATAGAGCGGTGGCGTCTAGAGACCCATTCGTTCCACATGCCTTGGGGTGAGTGCACTGTTACTCTCAAGGACATTGCATACCAGTTGGGGTTCCCCATCGATGGTCAGACAGTGAGTGGGTGTCTGTGAGACTTCGAGGCGCTTATGCCGGATGAGACTGGAAGACCACGGTGGGAGTTGTTCGAGGATATGTTCGGTTAATTCCACCCAGCACATGAGCAAGACCCTTGCACGGTGACCTTTGCATGGCTCAAGAGAACTTTCGGAGCGCTCCCGGATGATGCCAGCGAGGATCTAATCATCAGGCATGTTGGAACTTACATTATGATGCTGTTGTCGACTAGTCTTTTTGGCAATAAGACTGTAGCCAGGGTTCACCTCCGGTGGCTCCCCTTCGTCGATCGCATCGATGACCTCGGGGGATACGGATGGGGATCTGCAGTTCTTGCCTGGCTGTACAGGAGTCTATGTCGAGCAGCTAACATGAACGTCGTCCAGTTGGCAAGCCCATTGCATCTGCTGTAGAGCTGGATATTTTGGCAGTTTCCTACCCTTAGACCGTATGAATTCGACGACTTTGTATTTCTGTTGGCCTCCGGGTAACACAACCTAATTTAAGCATGCTTCATGATTATATATATATATATATATATATATATATACGAATTCTTATCATATTGCGCTATAATTAGGTAGGGGAGGTATCTGCCAACCTCCGACGAGAAGGGACTGCGAGTGGTACAACACAGGAGACAGCTTGATAGGATGACATTCCGTGAGGTTCGATTTAATTTAGTGTTGACCTTGTTGTATACCATTTTTTGTTGATTTTAGCTTCATTATAGTTTGCATATTTTACTTACGAATGTTTTTCATCCTGCAGTTTGTTTGTCTGCTGTATCGAGTGGATGCGGTTGAGGCCGTAGTACACCCTTTCATACTGCACTCAGACCACAGGGCCCTTTGGACCTCGATCGTCCCACTTATTGGGTCCATCGAGTGACATCAGGTGGATTGGGTGATCCCATAGTTTGGAGGCATTCAAAATGCTCCCCATCGGCCGCTTGACATCGACTTCCTGCATGCGAGGGACGGACGGGGGATAGATCGGTGATGGCCTCGGCATTATTAGAGATGACACTGTCTGTGGGCAACCCGGTTTTACCAGGTGTTTGAGGTTGCGCAGTCGGAAGATCCTAGTGCCTCAGCAGACTTCCTGCGATGGTGGTACCTCACTGGGAAGAGGTACCTAGCTTCGGCCGACGCATTCCATCAGTTACCACTGGATGAGATATCGATTGAGGCCACACAGAGACAGATCGCTCCACACCCTCAGCGGTCTCAGGTCGCAGATGTTCCGGATAACAGCCGATCGGGTAGGAGGATGATGGTTGGCACGAGAACTACATCCAAGGATTGGTAGTGGTTGGATGAGATGATGGTGGAGGATGCGGGGATCGCGGCTCCCCCTCAACGCATTCGGCCGATGCATGGGAGAGGGTGATGGACGATAGGGGAGAGGCGGTAGGGGCAGCAGAGAGGGCGGTGACGACGCACCTACACAGTAGAGTCAGGGTGGTCCCAACACCAGTCATGCACATGAGGCGGGGACGAGCACGCAGGCTGAGGTCCCTCTAGCCCGCAGACCCAGCAGGCCTTCTTGGACGGACTTTCTAGCCTAGGGTTTGAGCTGATGATGGAGCAGATACTGCTGCCAAGTGAGGGTTACAGGCCAGACTTTGATGGCACATAGTTTGATGTCTCTCAGGTTCATTCGAACCTGAACGAGCCTGTATCTGCTCCATCACATTCCTTTATGGCGCTTGGTAGCACTCTCCCCTCAGCACACATGTTGGGTCATGCATGGGAGATGCCATTCATGGAGCCTGCAGTTATTCCGACTCCGCTTGCGTCACCCGCACCGACAGAGCATCGCGATGAGCCACTAGCACGTGGTAGGGGCCATAGGATACCATGTCGCAGAGGCTGCGGCACTGGAACCATATTTAGATTTGTATTTCCTTTTTTTGTTGATGGGCATATGTATTATGTTTATGTATATATGAATACTTTTTATGTTATTTACGTGGTTTTTTAGTGTATCCGTTATTTCTTATTATTAACACCACTACTACGAAATTAATTAATTAATTAAGGAACAACGAAAACCTAAATTCTAATTAATTAAGGAATTCACAACTTAAGGAAAAAAAAACTTCAAATAGGATCTATGGTATCCTACCACGAAACCCTAAACCTTGTATAATTTAGGCAGAATCCGTGGTAGAGTGCCACAGATTCTTTGTAAATCTGAATCCATGGTGGGATGCCATGAATTCCATAAAAATTTCATTTTGGTATACTTTAATCATTTCTCTTTTTTCTAATGTAATTTGGTCATTTTGAGTTTTTGACTTCCATTTCATTTAAATGAGTAACTTGCCCTATTTATTATATTCCGCACCTATAATTTTCAAATATGGATACAAATGTTATAAACATTTTGGACCATATTTTTAAACTTAATATATATATATATATATATATATATATATATATATATATATATATATATATATAT
>JASCZI010030768.1:6299-18847 GCA_036250425.1 Stylosanthes scabra
TTAAGAAAAAGTTTTTATTAATGCACATTATCAAATATGGAAATATAGAAACTTATATCTAAAAAGGAAAAATTAACAAGAGCTTAAATTGAGTCAAAGCAAGGCTAACCAACCGTGTCAAGAAGAGCCCCAAGCCGATCACCGAAAGTTATCTCCACCACGGTTGAATCTGGATCAGAGTCTTGATCAATTATAACTATCGGAGTTGGAACGGTATCAGTGATGCCTTGATTTCCATCCTGTTCTCCACAGAAACAAATCTTTTACCAATGGCAGTCAAGAAGAACTAGAAAAAAAAAACGAATCAATGGCCATTCACTTGCAACTAGAGACAATCATATATGTTGATATTACATTAAATAGCAGTACCTCCACATCAGTAACAGGTGCTGCTCGGGGTATAATTGTAGTTCCAGAAGATGACAATCTGACAAAAGGGTACATACAATTAACATAAAACAAATGGACACATCTTTCTGGTGCAATCCTAGTTGAAAGTTACCTCTTACCACACTCACTTTGCAAATTTCACAAGTCCAATAGCCTTCAAGAAAAAACAATATTTGGCGATAACATAGAAGTTCAATAGTTCATGGTTCACTTTCAGCACCTTACTTCCTAGATTAATTAATCAGAGTAAAATATACAATTAACCCCCTTTGAACTTTGGCTTGTGAGGTTTACAATCTTGGAAGTTTATTAAGATAAAGGCTTTTTATTATGCACTATTTGACAACCTCAGTGTCGAAAATCGCACATTTTGGAATTTTAGGGGTGTAAAGTGTACATGGGCTAAAATTCAAAGTAGTTAACTGCATTTTTTTTTCTCCTTAATCAGAATCTGACTACATATAAGTCCACTAAGTTTTCAACTCTACATATGATACAAATACAGCTCCAGCAACCATTTCATACAAGCCAGAAAGTAGAAACATTGGGGCTGAAGAAACAGAACAAATCAGTAACATTCTTAGAATTTAACATCACCATAAGTAGAGGATCCAAACATCCAGTACCACAGGATCACTATTATACTTAAACAAAAAATTCTTAGCAGTAATAATTGAATGAAATAAATTACAATTTGATGCATTACAACAACAACAGAAGCAGATAACAATTACAATAATAACCACTAACAAAGAACATTCAAATCAACTAAACTAACCATCAACAGAGAATAGAATTGTTATGAAATGATGGAGTATCAACAAGTGTGATACAAATTATTTGAGAGAATAGCTGAATTTACCTTCTTCTGTGAATAATGCAGGATGGCTTAGTAGTAGTAGTAGTTGCAACAAACCCAGAAGAAGGCTTCAATGGAGGAGCAATAGAGATTGTCCTTTCCAAAGGTCTAAAGCTGTTGGTGCTATCAACAGCACTGAATTGAGGTCCAAGACTCCAAGCAGCCATAGCCATAGCCATTTTAATTTTAAGTATTATAGGTAATTACAAAATCTCTTCAAGTTGAAGCAAAGGTGAAAGCTTTTGACTTTAGCAGAGAAAAAGATGAGATTTTTGAAGATGGGGTTAGAGAAAAGAGGTGAAATTGGAAGGAATATGAATGTGGGTGTGGAAAGTTGAAGAGAAAGGATGAATCATGTTAATTTCTGGATAGAGAAAGAAGAAAGAGAGTGTGTTGTGCATTGTTTCATTCATTCATTCATTCATATTTGTTTCTCTCTCTAAAGGGAAGATGATGATGAGAGAGAAAGTGAGTAGGAAGAATCTGAGCCGTTGAATCATGATCTTGATGAGAGAGCCTGTCTTTGATTTGATGAGATTTTGTTTGGACAAGCAATGTTCAACAGCGACACGTTTGGTGGATATTATACATTTCAATAAACGCAAAGTATTTTAGGTAAATTGAAATTATAGTCACCACCCACTCTAAAGTTATACGATATTAAATGTCACTTTTTTTTAAAATTAGATTAAAAAAACTAAAAATATTCAAGAAAAACAAAAGATTTAGCGGCCAATAAAATTATTCATAAATAAAAAAAATATTTTTAACCCATAAAAATGCATTTAATTTGTCAAAAAATACTCAAATAATATAAATTGATAGTATTAATTATCATTTAGTTATTGATGTTTGAATAATTTAGACTCAGAAAACTGTAAATAATAGCCTAGTGTATATATGTTGTTTGTTTTTGAGATATCGTTTGCGGTTTTTTTTTTTTTAAAGTTTGGTAGTCATATAACTATCGTAATCATTATTTTTTAGTTTAGTTTTTATTTTTTATTTATGAATTGTTATTGAATTAATTATATAATACTAAATATTATAAATATATAATTATAGGTGTTATTTATATATAATAAAAATAAAGATATTAAATTAAATATAATAACAAGTTTAGATTAGAGTTACCTATGATTTTTTTTTTTTTTGACACGGGTGGTATGATTTTCAAACATGATTTATTATCCAGGACTAAAAGAAAAGATTTTTTGGGAAAAAATTGGTTATTTTTTTATACTGAGACATTGGGCCAGACAAGCCCAAATAGAATTTTTGTTGTGGATCCAAGCCACAAAGAGAAGCCTCCTCACCAGTCACCTCCACAGACAGTCGAAGCCGTCGACCACCGTCCTCACCGGTCTCGGCTCGCCTCTCTCTTCCGTTTCCGTGGCCATCGTTCGTTCTCACTGATTTCGCCGTCAGACGAGGTATGTTGCCTTCCCTTTGAGCTTGGTATCGATATGTCTCTGCAATGACGGTCACAATTAGGTTTAGAATACTGAATCCTAAGAATGATTTGCAACTATTCATATTCAAATCCAGAAAGCTTGCATGAATGATTTGCATTCTGTTATGTGTGAGATGAGTGGTAGTAGTAGTATGAGGTCAATATAAACTAGTATTCTTACTCTTGAAGCCAATCAATACCTAATGTTCCTACACAACTACAGGGCAATTAATAACCAAAAACACATGTTAATTATTTAACATCACTGATCACTATCTAACACTGAATACAACTCTTTTCTAATTTCTTCTATGATTATACAGACTACAAGGTATTTAGTGTTTGTTTGGAACTCATATCTTATCCCTTTTTTTTAGTTATATATATAATTTAGTGATTAAATAGTGTGTGCAAAGAGAAGTATATAAAATGTTTTAAAAAATATTTCTTATGAATTGGTTCACTCCTTCTCAACTCAATTAATTCATCTCCAATCACTAAATAGCATCAGATTCACATATGCAATTTGCAAATTAGTATAAACATGAAAAAAGGGATTAGGGATCCCAATAGTCATATCATGCTAGCAGATGAGAATACAAGGAAGTAGTATCAATAAACTGATAAAGTAGCCTCCCATTCCCCAGCAAACTCAAGAAATAATCTCATTTCAACTTTACAAATGACCCAAGCAAGAAACCCAGATGCTACACAGATACATCAAATCAAGTCAAGCAAAACCAATTCCCCATTCTTCTCGGTGGATTTCAGCCTTTTTCAAAGTCACATAATAAATAAATAAAGCATCTTGCTTTCCTACTTCCTATTCCTATAATGTTATTATTATGATTTCTCTGCATACATTACATACAGACATATAAATATATTAAATTAAAAATGCAATACCCTCTTCAGTCTTCACTGCAAAATTCATAGGGACAAATAGTCTTCAATGTAGCTTTCTCTGGTACTCTCACTCATCATCTTTACAATTGTGTTTCACCTTCTTCCTTCAATCTAGAAAGCTCTCAGTTTGCAATTGTAGTTAAAGAAATATCCTTTGCTATTTGGTTATTGCTATCTGTAATTCTTATTAACTCTTATATTTTACATTTAAAGAGGAATATAAAAATTTCCATGTCTTTTTTAGTGTATCCAACATTTGATATTTTTTTAGCTTAATTGTTTTTATATGAAGATTTTTCATTTTCATCGTTGGATGGTAAATTCAATAGTTGGATTTTAGTATGTATAAAAGCGTCATCTTTTTAAAAGTGTTGTTATTTCCTTTGAAAGTGTAACCTTAAGGCTAAATCTTCATATGATGATGATTTTACATTCTCATTGTAGAACTTGGCATTGAGCAAATGGAAGAATCAAATTTACTGTTTTTACTATCTTTTGTAGGGAGATGTGTACATATTGTGATGTAATCCTATACACGGGTATCTTCAGTTAATTCTAAGGTCCTTTGAGCTGCGGCTAATTAAACTGGACTGACCAAAAACTGTGTTTTCTTACTTTTGGCTTCATGTTATTGAGAAGCAAAGACACCTTGAGAAAGTTAGAGTGACACTCATTATTGACAAGCTTCTGTTGTTGGTATATTTCTCTTTTTACCTTTATAATATTATTTTTTGCTTTTTGCACACAGAAAAAAAAAAGGATAGATTGATTTGTGGAAAGAAAAGAGTTATAAAATAGTGTTTCTGTCTTTGCCAACTACCCAACTCTATTATCACTGTCAGCTGTTGTGTTGGAAGATTCATGTAGGATTGTTAAAGGAATCAACATGTAGAAAGATCAAGTTATTGCTGTATATTCTTGTTTGACCCTATATTGAATCATTTGATAAAATTAATAGTATTAGATAGCTATTTGTGTTTCAGGAGATACATTGGCATCACATGTTTCTAACTCCTAAAGGTTTTTCAGAATCACATGTTTCTATTCCATGGCATCAAAGCTCATTGTGGAGGCTCCTTATGAAGCTGAAAACCAATTTGAATCCTCTCTCGGACAAGCTTTTGAGTCCCTTCAACTAAATCTAAGACCCCCCTTCTCCTTCTCTTTATCCATCCCAACCCCAGAACAATACTCCCAACTCAACCGTGCAATCCTCCATGGCATCCTAACAGAACCCCACTTTGCAAAAACCCACATCAAGCACTTGCACGGCATAATAACAGACGGGTATGCATTGTTCATCAATTTGCTTATCAAACTAGTTCACCAGTTGTACCCAAAGCTCCTTGGTTCTGTGAAAAGCCAGCTACTTTGGGTTGCTGAGGAAATGATTTATGTCTTGGGGATTGGTTTTGATGCTCTTTTGGTGTCCCTTTTGAGGCAAATCAATGGAGGTGATTTCAGTGATGGGAATCTGTGGTTGTGTTTGAAGATGGCAACACTCATGTTGGACAAGTGGCAGTGCCTTTTGGAAGAAGAACCTGATGTTTTGTCATGTGCTTTGTATGTGTTTCTTAGAGTCTTGGCTGATCATTGTAGACCCAACAGGCCAATTGATAAAAATTTTGAGACTTTGAGGAGGTTGGAGGTTCATTTGTGTGTCAAGATCATCAGGGAAGAGTTTCACTTGTGTTTGAAAATCGGCAGGGATTTTGTTAGGTTGTTGCAGGATTTGATTCATGTTCCTGAGTTTAGAGAAATTTGGAAGGATTTGATGCTTTGTCCATCAAAGTTCAATACTTTGAAATTTCTAAATGTTTCGCAGTTGTACCACACAAGAACTTGTAGCAAGTATGTTCTGCTTAGGATCAATCCTCAGATGGAGACCAAGTTAAGGTTTTTGATGACATATGTTAAGTTGGGGCAGCAAAAGAGGCACCAAGTATGGTTTTTTCAAAAGTTTCTGGTTGAATCCGATAGAGAGACTGTCATAGTTGATATAGTTAGATTCATATGCTGTGCACACCATCCACCTAATGAGATCATTCAATCAGACATTGTTCCTAGATGGGCTGTTATAGGCTGGCTTTTGAAGTCATGTAGGAGCAGTTATGTTGAGAGAAGTGTTAAACTTGCTTTGTTTTATGATTGGCTCTTTTTCGACGAAAGGGTTGACAATGTGATGAATATAGAGCCTGCAATTTTGTTGATGGTGCATTCTGTTCAGAAGTATATTGACATCACACACAATCTTCTTGAGTTCTTGTTACATCTTGTGGACAACTATGATGTGCAGGTGGACAATAAGGGTCTCATAGCTAACGGTGTATCATCAGCTCTTCAGTTACTTGCCAAAAAGGGTGTGATTCAATCATTTGATGTTTTGACTCATTGTCCTGCACTTTCTCCTTCTCTAAAAGAGGGTCTTGGAAGGTTGATATCAGGTGTAAAAAGCTAGGATGCTGCAATGGAGTTCTGACAAATCTGTCTTTTATTTGAACTCAAATTATCTGAAGAATATTGTAGGAGCATGTAGCAAGCAGTGCACACAAATGGAAGTCCTACTTCTTGTAACATCATTTGTAAAACTATGATAGTATATTTTTTCTGCTGGGAAGGAAATTGCTGTATATAGAACATTTTGATTGATTGAAATAACATAATTTTAACATTCAAATTCTTATTTTTCATCATTGGATTAAGCTGAGTGTTTGTACACATCCTTTTCTTAGTGTTCAAATATGAAATATCATATCTTGAGAAGAAGTCTGAATTCATTTTTCACTGAAATATCCTAACCACATACAAATCTGAGAAAGAAAAGGGAAAAAATGAGACTATGAATTGAAGACAAAAATGAAGAACAATTTGAATTGAGAATGCTGCATGATACTTTATACCCATCAGCAAAATTCTCACAGACCCATTTCTATAGTGTGTAACAATGTTTGGAATTGTTCAATTTTGCTCAGCCCCATCTCAATATTGCTGATCCCCAAGTAAGACCGGCACCGAAGCCGGCAGCTGCAACAGTATGGCCTGCCTTAATCTTCCCACTCCGAACTGCTTCATCTAAAGCCAGCGGAATTGAAGCTGCACTTGTGTTACCATAATTAGCCAAATTTGATATTACACGTTCCGAAGGGATTTCTAACCGATCAGCGACTGCATCAATGATCCTCTGGTTTGCCTACACTTGTTCAGAAATAAGAGTAAGGAACCATAAGTGTATATGAACTTCATTCCTATATCACATTACTGTAAGCAATAACACACAGAAGAAGAATTTCGGAGTTTAGACAACAGTAATAAAAGTTAGATATCAATGATATCATTGATATGTTCACGATACCTGATGGAGTAGTAACCAATCGATGCTCGATGCAGGTAGACCGGCCTTTTGTAGGGCAGCTTCAATCGACTGTGGAACAGTTCGAACCGCAAACCGAAAGACTTCTTTGCCATTCATTTGAATGCATGAATATGAATGTCGCCTAGGAGGAAAGTCTAACACCAAACCATTTGATTCTGCTGCATCTTTGGTCTCGTTTTCTTTAATTGGAGCATTCAAATGCCTACAGGAAGTGAAATTAGATGCTTAGTCACAAAACATACAGGAAGTAGAGAATGGCATTAAAAAAGTTGAGGAGCACATACCTTTGACCATCACCATCACTATGCAAATCGAAACCAAATAAACCATCTTCATCGCCATTACAGGCCTGCAGTGTAATCATAAAACAGGAGCAATGCCATCAATTGTTGTTATAAGGGTCTATAATTGGGTTCAAATAAAACGTTGCGACACAAGAAATACATCTCAATACTACAGAAATATCCGATTCACAATTTTTAAAAGTTGGCTAAAAAATTAGTAGAGCAGATTGCTTTCCTGTTAAATTTGATAGAATCCTAGATTTTGTTTTCTTTTCTAACTTTCTTTCATCTCAAAATATAACAATACAAGTGTTATAATAAGCTAAAATTAATAGTAACAAATGAGGTTCAACTGTTCAACTTATTAATTGGAATACTGCTACAAATGATAGACACCATTAGGAAGGTTTACATTTACCTGTACTAGTACAGCACCGGCTGCATCTCCGAAGAGGATACAGGAACCCCTGTCAGTCCAATCGACAAACCTTGAAAGACCATCAGCACCAATTACCAGAACATTTTGAAACCCACCACCTATGAATCATGAAGAGAAATTTTTTTTCACCAGATTAAAGAGATATTAGAACCTCATTTCAACAAAGTTTTAACCAATTCATACCCCTAATATGACAGGCTGCTGAGATTAAACCCAACACAAATCCACTACAAGCAGCTGTAATATCATAAGACAATGGATTTCTTTTGCAGCCAAGGTGCTTTTGAATCTGAAATTCATAAGGACAATATAAACTGTATCATAGGTTAAATAATGAAAAAGAAGATACTAAACATCCAACCTAGTAGATATGAGACCATGAAATTGATTCAATCATTTGATACAATCACGCAGCTTCTCTATATGATACCGCCTCGACACATACCTGAGGAGCATTGCCGAAAAGATCCTCTGGAGTAGACGTGCACAACAATATTAGATCAACATCATCGGCATCAACCTTTGCCATCTCAAGAGCTTTCTGGGCTGCATCTACAGCTAAAGTTGTCAAGCTATCTCTGCCTGCAAGCACAACATCAAGCCATGTCCATCACCGCACAATATATGACTTCGAATGAGATCTTAAGCAACTTGCTACCACCCTAAGAACATGCTTTATAAGTTATCAATGCTCCATTGAATTCTACATCAACTAAATTCTAGAGCCACCCTAAGAACATGCTATGTAACCCAACCATAGTAGCTCTAGCAGTAGCAAATACCAATCACTAACCTGAAAGAACTCGGCGGCTACGAATTCCGGTACGAACCGATATCCACTCATCATTAGTGTCAACTATTTTTGCAAGGTCATCATTGGAAATCTGAAGAGAAGGCACAGCTGAACCACATCCAACTAACTTGCATCCCCTACTAAAAAGCCTGAAAACAAAGAACTTGTACAAATCAGAAAGAAAAAAACAAAACATCACCCACAAAACAAGGAAATTACACATGTCTTACAAAATCCAAATTCAACAATGATGCAAGAAATTGTAACCGTTGCATAAACTTATAATGCCAAACAGGTCTATCAAAGTTAAAAATCCAATAAGCCATGTCAAACCTTTTGAGAACCAAAAATGAGTATCAAAGTCAAAGCAAGTATTCAGTGGAACAAATTATCAAACAAGGCATGTGCATAATGAATTCAATCAAAAAAGGACTGAAAAAATGGAGCTTGGAAAGAGAAAGAGACCTGGGTATGGGAGATTGGGAAGGAGAAGATTGAATGGAAGAAGATTTTCCCTGGAGTGCACTAAAGCAAACAACTTTGGGAGACCCAAGTGAATGATAAGGGGCAAGGAAGAAGGTAGAAGATACATTTGGCATTTTTGAACCAACAAAACTGATGGGGAACTATAAAAGCAAAAGAGATTTTGTGTGTGTGTGTCTATTATGTCATATGAGAAAGAATGAATGAAAAGAGTGAGATCTTGAGAAACCAAGTAAGATTTTGTTAAGAGAGATGTTATGTTAATGTGTTAGTGTTTGATAGTTCTTGGAACTGAAACAAACACAAACACACGAATTGAACCAAACAAAAGCGGTGCCTAATGTGTCGCTGTATTGCGGCGGAGATTACAAAAAAAAAATGTATTTAGATTTTAGAATAAAAATTACTACATATTATGTATTTATATATATTGATTTAAGAAAATACAGGAATAATTAATTTTTTATAGTAAAATAATAAAAAGTTTTGTAAGACCTCAAATTAGTATTTCTATATGGTGGTTAATTTTTAATATATATAGCATAGTTTAAAAACTTTATAATATTAATAACTTGAAAAAAATTATAAAATTAATAAGTTAAAATTAAAATTTTTAAATCAACAAATTTTTTTTAAAAAAAAATGTAGAAGAATTAACACACATTTTTCATTGTTGAAAGATATATAAGACTTATTTTCATAGGTTTTGTTTGATAGTAATATAGATATAAAACAGTTTTTTGTTACAATATAGATATAAAACATACAAGATGCTTTGAAAAATAAAAATAAAGAAATAATTTTTTGTTTTTTTAGAGTTACTTTTTTTTCTTGAGGCTAACACCTTATATAATGATGGTATGTGTAAATTATGCTTTTCAAAACATTTTATATCTTGTGCAAAAAATTGATTAGTAGCTGAGGGTTTTATGGAGAAAAACAAAAACATTATATCTCTCTTCTGTGCAGAATGGAACATCACTACCATTTTCTTTTGTTGTTTGTTGTTTCTTGTTGCAACTGCTTTTGTGGCTTTTGTTTAATTGTTGTGACTTACTCCCCAACAATGTCATCATTCATCCACGCAACATATATGATAATATTTAATTTAAAGTACTAACAAATGTAACACTACACATTTGTTTACCTGCTTTGTGAAAATTAGTTTAAAAAATTTCATGTTTCATGAATAGTTCCAACTACTTTTGAATTAACCAATTATTTTAGAGTATGACTTTGATGCTTTATCAAATTTAAAATATTTATACTCATTCAAATAACCAAATAATATGTGTGAAAATTAATTAACTATATTATTAATTCATAAGATATATGTAAATAAAGGCTACCGTAACAGAAATATTATCTCCTAATCAAATACACCTTAGAATGTATTTGCATGGAATAATTAAAGGAAGAAAAATGTTTAAAGTATTTTCTAACAAAATCATGTGTTTAGGTATTCAATTTAAATGAATGATAAAATTCAAGGGATTTTAATAAAAAATTTAATTATCTAAAATATAGGATTTTAATTTCTCCTTATTTTCATCTTACTTAAAATTAATACAAAAAGAAAGTCAAATGAGAATAAAACAAATTAATAGAAGTAATTTAATTACCTTACTTTATTCATACAAAGAATTTAGCAAATACAAGTAATATATTAATTTCTAAGCCAAATTTTCCTACTAATAAATGGTGGAGAAAGATTCATCCATGTTTGGGGCCCATAACCTTGTTCATGGTTTGTCAAATCAAATCAATACACACAATTACACTTAATTTCCCTAATAGATTATTCCACTTTCCAAACATTGATAATAACGCCCTTTTTTTAAGAATTTGTGTTAGGACCTAAGGCCCAACAAAAATTGAATCAAGACTAAGAAACTGTCCAAGATGGTTGTGGCAAGTGGCAACATAGATGGCCCAACAATTTTTATATGATTTTTAAAATAACATATTATTAGTACAAAAAAAAATAACATATTAGAATACCAAGAAAAAAAACAGATTATTGTGTCCAGTGCAAAAAAAGAAAAATTATTGTGTACCAAAAACAAAACATATTACTGAAATAAAAGAAAAATACAACTATGCATTTTTTAAAAAAATGATTTTCTTTTATCCAAATAATTTAAATTTATGCATATAAGAATAAGAATGATTACATACTCTTAAAACCCTCTATGATCATTGTAATTAACTAATTATACACTATCAATCAATACAAATAAATAAATATGAATAAATAAAATTTAAAAAAAATGTATATAAAGGTAATAGATTTTTTTGTTTCTATTTTATATGGCATTATTTAAATATTTAATATTAATAATAATAATGTGCTATCCAAATGAAAATTGGTTTGTTTGTGTGACAGGAAGCAAAACACAGTAGCAATGCTTCTCAACGCTTCTTCTTCTTCCATCTCTTCTCCACCTTACAACCTCTTCACTCCTCTCTTCTCTTCTTCTTCTTCTTCTTCTTCTAATAATAATGCTTCATCAACTTCACACACTCTCAGAACTCCCTTATTCCCATTCAAGCTCACAACTTCCACCACCAGAATTCAAAGCCTTGCAAGAGAAGAAGCTTCATCTTCATCTTCATCAGAGTTAGGTTACGATCCAAAGGCAGGTGTCTCCGTTTACAAGCCCAAATCATACGAAGTTCTTGTCACTGATGCCGCCAATTCCCTCGCTTTCGCTCTCCAAGACAACAAAATTCGCCTCGAGATCGATTTCCCGTAATCTCTAAACTCTTTTTGCATTCCTTTTTTTTCACAGTTTCTGAAAAACTTCAACTTTGAATCAAAGCTAGAAACTTTGTTGTAGCGTATTATTGAATTTTCAATTGGGCATGCAATGCATTGAATTGCATGGTTTCTAAGTTCCTATGTGGCAATTAGTATCATATTATTATTATTATTATTATTATTGAAATGCTTTAGTTTCTTGTTTGGGTCCTAGATACTATTATCATCATCCTTTCCTATGATGTTAGGTGTAAATGCTTTACAATTGTTAGATGACAATTTATTCTTAATATCAACTTCATGCGAAGTCGACTGCACAGGTTAAAACTTTGCAGGATTTCAATTAAGAATTGAGCTTCTAGGTGTGTCTTTTATTGCTGTTATTCTCTTCCTGACTTTTGTTCTCTTGGGTTGTGTATGCAGGCCATTGCCCAGCAACATAAGTTCTTATAAGGTACTATTCTTTGCTATCGTGGAAATAATGTTATAAAGTGACTAGTTTATGTAAGTTTTGGCACTTCATTATATGTAGGAATTATTGGTTATGAGCACAGTTCATTTTTGTCAAAATATAATCTGTTTAGTTGATTTTCATGTCGATGCTTTATGTTAGGCTAACATCGATTTCATGCTTCGAGAGACATTGTTCTAATTCACGGTTACTTGACCTTTGTGAGTCATGTGTCTCAATACATTGCACATAATTGTCTCAAATTCCCTAAATATTTCAAGGGATCTTCAGATGAGTTCATTGATGCCAACATTCAACTCGCATTGGCTGTTGTGAAAAAGCTCAAGGAGAAACAG
>JASCZI010030768.1:18857-36230 GCA_036250425.1 Stylosanthes scabra
ACTTGCTTAGTAAGAAGAAACATTACCATGCAGAAGAAATATTTATTTTCATGAACAAATTTTTACCTTTTTGTTTTTCTGGAGAAGATCTTATGATATTTGCCCCTGATTGTAGGTCTTCCCTGATAAGCCAGAAAAGCGCAGAGCCTCAGAGTTATTCAAATCAGCACTGGATTCGGTAATGAAAATACACTTATTGTGATTTTTCCCCCATGTTTCTATAGGATTGGTTCTTATTTTCCCCATCTTCCATATTTGAAGTGTCATTTTTGTTATGCTTTCAGATTGATGGCATTACTATTGGTTCGTTAGATGATGTCCCTGCTGGACCTGTGTCTTCATTTTTCAGATCTGTTAGGAACACCCTTGATTTTGATTTTGAAGATGAAAATGAAGGTTAGTTCTTTGGGGAAAATGGCATTGGACATATTGTAATAAGTCAATAGATTTTTTTCAAATTACCATGTTTGAAACTTAGGGATTCGAATGTAAAAAATATTCAAAATTAATAATAATGCTTGATGACTTTATATCTGAACTGCAGATCGTTGGAAGTCTAGTGAGCCTCCATCACTCTACATATTCCTTAACTGCAGTACGCGTGAACTTGCAAATATAGAGAAGTATGTGGTATGGTGTCTCTGCCATTTGGAATGTTTTATGGACCTCTTTTCACTTTAAATCTTTGACGTGCTTATGAAATTTCAGCATTCCTTTTTTGACATTGGATTGGTCATGACTTCTGTATTCAGAAAATATTTACTTTGGTTCGTTTGTGATAATATGCAATGGAATATTAGGGCTTGAATCCTTTCCTTTGATTTTGGGACACAAGTAAAAATCTTCTTTATATACAGTTTTCTTCCAAATCTAGATTTTGATGGCCTTTGTTGGCAAAATGTGTAAGCAATTCTTAAATTCCTAATATAGGTGGTTATTAAATATTAAACGGATTATATTTTGGCTTGTTTCATGTAGGTGGTAGTTTAATGTAATTTATATGTTGTTACCTCTTGAATTTTGCAGGAAAAATTTGCCATGTCCACACCAACACTTCTATTTAATCTTGAACTAGATACACTACGGTATATTCTCTTTATATAAACATGTTGCTGTGTCTAAATCCTTTATTTTAATATGATTATTTTTGACAGAAAGTTAGTATTGAATTTACAGTGCTGATTTAGGCCTTTTGGGCTTCCCTCCCAAAGATTTGCATTACCGCTTCCTTTCACAATTTACTCCGGTGTTTTACATTAGAATCAGAGAGTATTCTAAGGTGCCTCTTCTTTATTGAATTGTTTCCAGATCTTGGTCTTTTTCTCACGTAATTGGTATTGATTATTTTCTTTTTATGTTTTTAAGACAGTTGCAATAGCACCTTATATTGTCAATTACAGTGGAGCCGTGTTCCGCCAGTATCCAGGTATGGCTATATGGTATATTGATCTTAGTATTTGACTAGTGCACTAAATTGTTACTTCATGATTTGTTGTTCAGGTCCTTGGCAGGTGATGCTTAAGCAAGCAGACGGTTCTTATGCTTGCATAGCAGAAAGTGCAACCCGCTTCACCCTTGGTGAAGTAAATACATGATCTTTAACTCTTTTCACTTTTTAAACTGTAAGCACTTTCGTATTAACTTTTAAACTGGTGTAGGCCAAAGAAGAGTTGTTGAGAGTCCTGGGACTTCAAGAAGAAGAGGGGAGCTCTCTAGAATTTCTTCGAAGAGGCTACAAGGTGTTCTATTTTGTTAGTTTATCAATCTATGTTTTTGTTTATGCTTGTTGCTTGTTTTTTGGCCTGTCCCTTATTCGCTAAGAAGGGTGCCTTTTTTTCTGCCTATTTTTTCCAAATATCACTTTTCTTACTGAATAAGCTCTGGTTTCACATATTTGGATGAAATTTTAAGCTGTCTTGTTTTGCTTGAGTTGAAGATAGTTGCTTATCAGAAAAATCAACTTTTACCTTTTTCAATTATATAGAAAATTTATCTGCAGAATCACTTTTTCAAGTTCTTTCTAGAAGTAGAAACAAACATACTGTTACCTTACCTCATTTATTATTGCAGGCAAGCACATGGTGGGAAGAAGATTTTGATTTGGAAGCATCTTCTGCATGGAGGAACTGATTAGTACACTGTAAAACTACTATAAGAGAGTTTTTTTTATTTTATTTTAATTTAAATGTAATTTTTATGTAATATTGCCAATTTTCTGTTCAGTTTGAAGCCAATGTGACCCATTTGTGGCACTTATAGTTGGTGAATTGTTGCAAACAAATATCTGGAGGAATCTCCAAACCTAATTGTAACAAGTCAAATTGTGGGAATCCACCAGAGTATATCAGCATTTAGTGTGTGAAAAGATTAAAGAAACTCATCATATCTCTGAAAAGACTATTAATTTCTCTATCTTGTGGAATTCTGGATTTGGATCCTCTTATACTTAAAATAAACATGACCATGTACATATATCCACTATTTATTTGATTACATTAGAAAAATAAAAAGTAAGAGATAATTCATTAATGGTGGTGATGTGAATATGAGAAGATCATGTTTCTTCTAAACATGAGAGGATTTAAATCCATGGAATCATATTGCTCATATGCATAACAAATAGAAGATGATTTGTCATGTACTCATGTTTGTTCAATCTGCACAAGCAATACTATAATCTTCATTTCTTGAAACTTGCATTTAAATTTTCTATCTTTGGTTTATAGTTATAACAAGAACTTGATATTGCCATATTGGTTGAGAGTTTGTTCCTCTGATATATTATGAAGCCTAAGCATATATTGGTGTAGATTTTATTTTGCCAAACTTTTGTTAAACTAACATGTTTACACTTTACAGCACTTTACAAGAAGTGTTACACTGAGAGAGATTACAATTTGCCCTCAATTTCTACAAACAGAAAAGAAAAAGATAGCAGTCACTGTGGACCATAAGCACTGAAGTCAGGTTCAGGGGGTTTTTGAATTCTTCCTAGATTACTGGAATTACCTGCCTCACGAAGCCTATGAGCGCGAAGTGCATTCGCGGCAAAGCGTGTAGCATACATGGCTGTGGCGAAGCTAGATGAACTCGTGGAACGTTTAACCAAGGCCTTTGCTGAATCACCACCGCTGTCATCATCGCTGCTGTCATCGGACTTATAATAATACTCTTCCTCCTGCCTTCTTTGCAGAGTGTATTTCCTCCTCACATACCTCCTCCACGCAGCTTGAATGTAGATAGCTGCCCATGTTCTCCATTGCTGTGAGTAGAACCTGAAGGTATGCTGAACCTGCCTACTATGAATGTATCTAAACTGTGAAGCTACAAACTTAAGCTCCTCGGCTTCCAATGCGAATGCCTCGACCTCATTTATGGCCTTCACTGTCCTAGTAGATGATGGCAAGTTTGCAGCAGCTTTTGGATCTAGTGCCCATGTTAGTAGCTCCTCTCCACAGAAGTCTCCTTCTTTGAGAAGCCCTCTGTTAAAGAATCCACTCCTTCCACCATCTGTGGTGACACTTTCTAGGCGACCGCGGATGATGAAGAGCATCTCGTTGACAGGGTCTCCTTCCCTAACTATGTCAGTGCCCTCTGTGTACAGAGTAGGTTTCAGTCTCTCGCATATAGCATCGAGCAAGCGTTCGTCCATGTTAGCAAAGAGAGGAACCTGAATATACATATATCACATGCATAGGAAGACTAATTTTTAGATTCTGAATTATTTATAATGTAAGATCTCAGAAAGCACAAGTTAGTATTCTCAAGACTCACCCTTTTAACCAGATTCAAACAAAGATGCCGTTTGATATCTCTCCTTAAATCTTTTGGAAGGCTCTTCATCAAGCTCTCTTCATCCACACCTCGGGTATTCAGCCACTTGTATTGATCATAGCGTCTGACTCTTTCCCTTAGCTCTGGAGGAAGCAAGCGATGATGCATCCATAGCTCGGAGTCACGTCTTTGGATCCTCATTTCGTCAAGATGAACTGACATTGAGTCAAGGTATGTCTGTTCATTTCCACAATGACACAAAAGATTACAACTTGCTGTGTAAATTTGTTAAAATGCTCTTGATATTTTCATGACATGGATGCAAATGTCTTATCAAGTCAAACAAAGGAGTAGATCAAACTTGAGCCATGTATCTTTTCCAAAGAAAACTAGCTTTTTATGTCTCACAAATTTGCATATCATTAAGCATCCTTAATAAATTGAATATCAATGGTGCTTGTTTTTTGTTCACCTGCATGTTTCCAATGAGTAGTGCAAAAAGGATGAGCCCCATAACAGCTATTGCTATGGAAAACCACACCTCTACAGTGTAGGTACTGGTTGAAAGCCCTTGGCCAATTGTACTGTCAAACACAAAACAGAAGGAATTATACTACATATGACACTCCCTTAATTTGTTGTGCTTATATTGGTGTCCCTTAAATTATATTACCTGAGATTTTGAAGGCCCCACCATAAACAGTAACAGAACTTAGGAAAGACTTCAACAGAAGCAACAATACCACTCTTAATTGCTTGAGTAAAGATTCCATAATTGAATTCACCATCAGCAAAGCAGTAACTTGAAAGAACAGGCTCACTGATATTTTTCCAAGCATCAAACCCTGGGATGTGCCTATTGGTACTTCCACAGTACAAGAAATGCGTGTTACATGTTGTATTTACATGACAAGCATTGTTCCAACATGTGTCATTGCGTTCTATAGCTAGTAAGTACCAAACAGAACCAGTTATCTGGAATGAAATCACAAGAATGTTGTTAATAATACTCTTCACAGTGCCAGTTTATGATAAGAATAAGAAGGTTCAATCATACAACATGCACTTACATGACTAGCAAGCATAAACCAGATCAAATAGTAAATGGCTCCAAGAAGTGCATTTTCTGCAAAAACACCAGCTGTCTTTTTAACTTCTGATGCTAAAGGAAGAAACCTTAGAAATCTTGGAAAATATTGCAGGATCACAGTTCTCAACAGTGCCGTTTTCGTACTCAATACCTCTGAATGTTTTGTTTTGTATAGATATTTCCACACTAAAATCTGCATCATTAGAAAACATGCAGAAAATGAACCATATTTGGCAATGCAATTTTCCTTTTGAATTTAAAGCTAACAGCATATAGCTTTTCAAACCTGTGGCACAGGAAGCACAGACAAGAAGTCAACAATGCAATATCGCCTTAAATATCTACTGGCAATCTTTGCAGGATCTATGACGAGTTCACCTCGTCCGAACACACGAGATGAAGGCGCGATATAAGCAGTTCGGAACTGAAAGCTTATGCGCAGGAGATAGATAGAATCCAATATGGTCCTCAGTGCAGCTGTAAAATTCGCCAAGGTGCTATCTATGGCGAGGCAATAAGACTTGAGGTTGAAGTAAGGGAGATAGAAGAAGAAAGGGTCAACAGCTACTGAAAAAATGCAGAGGATCTCAAAGAACTTGTTCCAATAGAGAAGGGTCTTGTCCTGAGGATCAAACACTTTCTTCTCTGAAACTTTGAGATCTTCAGGGAACACTGCCCAAGTAGTTACACCAGTTTTCAGTGACCTTCCAAATGTTCTGAGTCCTGCTGATCCTTTCTTCACTCCTAGCCTAAAGGATCTCGAAGGATTGTTCTTTGCACGGCCACCACCGCCGAAGAGTGATCTTAGCCTCTCCATCATACTCGGTCTTTCTGAGAATGACATGTTAGAATCAAGATCATCCAACCTGCAGCATTATCCATTCTCTGTTAGCTTCATTATTATTGGCCTTAAACCATCATTAATTTGAAACAATTGTGTGTTTATTTTTGTATAAAAATTTGTGTACCTTACAAACCTCTCCCTCTGGCCTGCAATATACTGTGTCTTGTAACCAGTGTCAAACATTTTGAAGAAATTAACATAGATCCCTGCCAGGAATCAATGATCTTCCTAGCAGTTTCTTCTCTTTTTGTTATACCAGCAAGTTTAGTATCCCATTTCCTGCATTGCAGAGAAATTAAATTTAAAAAAAAAAAAAAAAAAGAGGGAAAGCAAGCCAAACATGTTGGAAAAAAAAAAAACAATTTTTTTTTTAATTCAAAGAAAAATTAACTGAAAAAAAAAGGTGGAAGATAATGCTTAGGAAATAATGTAATTGCTTATTCATCCATGGCTTGAAACTTATCTAAAATTTTTTTGTGATCTTATTGATTTGATCATCATCATCATAAATTCATAATGCTAATTTCTAATTCAAGGATCCTAATTCAAATAGCAAAAATTACAGGAGACATATACATAATCATGTAAATACAATGTTGAAATACACAATTGAAACAACATTAAATTAGGAACAAGAAAAAGAAAAAGAAGAAGAAGAAGGAAGGATTACTGGTGAGAATTTTGAAGGACTTGGTTTGAAGAAAATGATGGGGGAATATATTGAGGTACATAAGGTGCAGATTGATGAATAAAGAAAAAGAATGTGTTTTTGTTTGTGATGATAAAGGAATTAGAATTTAGGTGGTTTGGTTTTGGAGTAGGTTTTGGTTTTGGAAGTTTAGACCGTTATGGTAGTTAGGCTTTTCCCCGCCATGCATGCATGCCATCACAACCTTCACACGTGCTATATTATCATTTTAATCCATCAAATCAAATTTAATTTGTATAGTCTATAATTCTATGTGTGTAGGGATTAAAATTAAAAATTATATTATGACTCATATAATAACTTAATTGTAAAAATTAATAAAATTTTTAATTTCCTTAACCCTTTAATGAAGTTAGATGTAGAGAATACTTCATAATGCATAGTATATTGCTCATAGTTTTACATAAAAGGTATAATTCTCGTAATTAATTTAGTTTGTTAATAATATATCACATATATTCATGGTGTTGAGCTACTAAAATGCACATATATAAGTATGAATTTATATAAATACTAGCAAGAGTCAGACTTATAGACAAAATAGATTATGAAATTGAAAAAGAATGTATAACTAATGCATCTCTGTTCAATTTAAAATGTTCATGACTCATTAATATTACTACTAGGGTAATAGGGTAATGTTATTTGAACAAGTGGTTTTGACTAATTAAATTTAATTAAATTATTTATTTTTATCCTAAATAAAATATTAGGATGAGTAAGTTCTAATTTTAAAGGTATTTAAAAGTAGAGTTTGTATTCACTTGCAATTGCTTCATTCGGAAAGTGACAAATTAGTGACACCCTGTCATGCATGTTCAATGATTATAGTAGATGAACGTTCAAGGAACGAAATTATTTTATCTTAATTAATAATAAATATATATATAGTACAACTACTATAGTCTATTAACTATTGGTGCAGTTGAATTTACTGAAAAAAATAATGATAGTAGTTGATTTTCTAAGATGGCTTGTTTTCAATAATAAATAATAATAGGTGTACATATTTTATTAGTACAAATTAAATAGTATTTTTGTTCGACGATTCATAGTATTCTTTAAAAAAATCTTCTAAATGAAAAAATATATAATTTAATTGCCATTAAATTTTTAGAGTTTTCTTCATGTATAGTCACATCACCCTAATTTAAAGGTAATTAAATTACCTTAACAATTCCCTTATTTTAAAGGATCACTTACTCAACTAAATGAAACGAATTCTGCCCTAGGCAGAGGCTTTGTTTGGCTAGGTAAATAAAATTTTGATCCGTGATTAGTTTTTGGCCAGTCGTACTGAGAGATACCGTTAAAAAAACAAAATATAAAACCGTTATAAGCTGTGAATGTAGAATAAAGAGTATCTTTTTATAGTTACAGAATATAATCTAATAATAATAATGAAGAAATCAATCTAATATTAAATTAAGTAAGTATAAATTCAATCAGAGATATGGTTAAATATTAAATTAATCAGTAATATCCTAAATTATACTGTTACATGATCATATCCTATATTTCTTCATCAACCAAAGACGAAAGAAAAAACAACTAATAGAAAAATGGAACAGATTGAAAAAAAGTCATCTCCACATGTGTTACATGTTGAGTTTGTTTTGTTCAAGGAACCTGCTTATTGTTTTATTAAAAATGCTTTGATATTAACCATTCTTTTTCCTTCACTTCACCATTACTTCAATTCATTTGAAGGCCTGAATTTACTCTTGTGAATCATGAACATCACTGAAACCAGAATGGACAAGTTGGGATTGAGTTCCAAGAGATTCACAACATTCTTTGTGGTGATTATCATATCTTTACCTATTGCTATACTTGTTACCTCAATTTGCAGAAAACCAAGCTTTGCTATCTTTGAGGCCAATAAGGAACTTCACAATGAGAACAACCTTGGAAAACAAAGAGATAATGTCAACAACACTATGTCACAGGTAAGTAAACATATGCACCTTAGTTTTTTTTTTTTTTTTTTCATTGAACTTTGTTCTTCTGTCTTTCTTATGCATTGAATTTTAATATAAACTCACTCTGCTCATTGAACTTAACCAAGTTAAGGTAGTGAAAGGGAACATCCAAAATGGTACAACTATTGAAGGAAGAGCTGTAGATGCAGGTTTGTTCCCATATCTATGAAGGAAACAAAGCTACTACTATGTTTTAGTATATCACTTTGCTCGAATAAACCGTTATTTTGAAACAAAGAGAGTAACTCACCAAGTTGCCTTTGCTATTGGAGTGTATAAGGGACTTGATGCTTCTCATCTTGGTTAACTTGTTCTTTGTTTATGATCTTCACTGTGAAAATTTTCAGGGTCAAGAAGTGCTTCTTCCATCGAAAGTTCAACATATGACACTACTGAGAATGTTGATGACAAGCTTTTTGATGGACTTTTGGCTTCTGGTTTTGATGAAGCATCATGTATAAGCAAGCTTGAGTCTCATCGTTACCGGCGCAAAGCTTCTCCTGCTCACAAGCCTTCTCCATTTCTGCTATCCAAACTAAGAAACTATGAAAAGATTCATAGAAAGTGTGGACCTCACAGTATAGCTTACAACAAAAGCATGGTCAAGATTCTAAATTCCAAGAACCATGGTGATTCAAAGTGCAAATACATTGTATGGAGACCTGCAAATGGCTTAGGGAACCAAATGATAAGCATGGTAGCAACATTTCTATATGCTCTTCTGACAGATAGAGTTCTTCTTGTAAGATTTGGGAGTGACATGAATGACCTATTTTGTGAGCCATTTCTCAAATCAACTTGGTTATTGCCTAAGGACTCTCCATTTTGGTATGAAAACAATTGTGAAACATATCAAGCATTGCTAGAGAGGGATAAGGCTAATAACAATTCAAAGGAAGATTTAGATTTGCCTTCTGTTCTGTTTATCAATCTACAACACACAAGCAATGATCCTGAGAAATTTTTTCACTGTGACCATAGTCAAGATCTTCTCAAGAAGGTTCCCCTGTTGATCCTTCAATCAGATCAATATTTTGTCCCTTCATTGTTCATAACCCCATCTTTCAGCCTCAAGATCACCAAGATGTTCCCGGAAAAGGACACGGTTTTCTACCATCTGGCGCGGTACCTTTTCCACCCTTCGAACGAGGCGTGGGGACTAATCAGCAGATTCTACGACGCATACTTGGCGAAAGCCGATGAAAGAATCGGAATCCAGGTCAGAGTTTTTAGCCCTTCCACCACTCCACACCAAGCAATGATGGACCTACTCTTGAGCTGCACAATAAGCAACAAGGTACTTCCACAAACAGTTGGTGTGCAAAACTCATCAATGGCTTCTTCTTCTTCTACTACTACTACTTATACAAGGAAAAACCATACCCTAAAAGCTGTTATTGTGGCATCATTACATCCATATTATGCTGACAATTTAAGGACAATGTACCTTAAGAACCCTACAATCAATGGTGAAGTTGTTGGAGTGTATCAACCTAGTCATGAGGAACAACAAAAGTTTAAGGATAACATGCAAAACATGAAGGCATGGAGTGAAATGTATCTACTAAGTTTATGTGATGTGTTGGTAACTACTTCATTATCTACATTTGGGTATGTGGCTCAAGGCTTAGGGGGATTGAAGCCATGGCAACTTTTCAAGCTAGTTAGTAATGACACATATTTTCCACCTTGTGTAAGGGATTTCTCAATGGAGCCTTGTTTGCATGTTCCTCCAAAGCATCATTGCAATGGAACACTTATTCATGATTTTCTCTCTTCTTTCCATCATGTTGGAAAATGCAAGGATTATCCTTATGGGGTGAAGTTGTTTAATAATGCTAATTTTACTTAGAGATGCTAATGAATTTTGTTATTTGTACTCATTATTTCTGAAATTAATTTACCTTTTTTGATTATTAAATTGTTAAATAAGATGTACACCATATTAACTAAATTTCGCATTATTATTATGCACTTATGGTACACAGTCGTGTAATTACAATCGCTTTTTGAATGATTAATTACAGAATCAATAAAAAATGATTTTTTTATAGACGTAGCATTATATGATTAACTGTACGCGTAAAGTATATTTACTGACATTGTTTTAAAATTGAATTTTTAATAATAATAATAAAGAATGAATCGTTTAATACTGAAAAAATTAGATTTTTTTTTATATCTAGTTGTAGTATTGTTGTTACTAATTTGAATATAGTTTTTTCATGCTCCATATAATGAAGTTTATTTTATATTTTTCAGTTGATATCTGATTTGTTCTTTATAAAAAAATATCTTATATTATAGTGTTGTTGTATTTATATATTCTTTCACCTAATGCTCTTAAAAATAAGTCAATAACTCACTCTTTCATCATAATTTGAATAGACTGAAATACTTTAATAATCTATTGAAATTACAATTATTTGACGTTTTTAATTTTATTTTATTTTTTCTCAAGCCACTAGACGCAAATGTCTTAACAACCACTAGACATTATTACATGTTTAATAATAGATATTATCACACACACATATCCCCAAATGAAACATTTTTTTAGATCGGATAATTTTTTTTAAAAAAAAAAATAAATTAAAAAATAATAAAATGAGATATTATTCACTATTAAACTTAAAAAATATAACTCATCACATATCATAAAAAATTATAAATTTAATAAATGCTAGAAAAGTTTTTATCAATATTAAAATAAAATAACCAGATTATTTATAAGAAATTATGACTACTTTGTCTACTATAAAAAAAAAATTATTTTGATCAAATAATTTTGCCGTGAACCAAAACAGGTTGGACTTTTTTTCAATTGGGTTATTTGTATTGAATATTGATAATTTGGTATACTCAATATATATATATAGTCTTGTCTTTTTGGGTGAGAATAGGATTCTTAATTCACATTTAAAGAAAGTAATTAATACCTTCTTAAAACTCACAAATATGAATTGCTACCCTGTGTATTTATTAACAAAGGAGTAAAAAACAAAGAAAATAATTGAATCTAGACTCTTAAGTATTTTAATAATGTTTATATATATATATATATGAATTATGAAGCCATGAAGCTAAGGCTGTCTCTGCCTCTCTGTGGAACCTCCTTTACACAACCCCAGTAGTATTTTGACTATTTTCTCCCACCACAAGGTATTTTTCTTTTCTTTTCTTTTTAATTTTAATTTTTATTTTTATTTTCATTACGATTATTGAGAATTGGTTATTCTTTTGTTTCAGTCTTTATTGTTATTCTTCTGTTCTGTACATGTTTTCTGAATTTCTGATCTATCCTCATATTGAAGCACACTCATGAGTTAGATTAGCTTTATAAATCAGTTTTCAATAATCATAAATTCACAAGCATGTTGTTATGGCATAATTGATGATAGATACTTATATACTCTTTGTTTAATTTTTGGGTAAATTCCTAACATATTTGATAATTGAAATGGTACACATATAGATAATCACTACTGAACAGAAAATCAAATTAAAAACACTTCATTTCCACATAAATTTTTGGATTATTTTTATTAGTTATAAATGTTTTAAAATTTGGGTAAAATTATTTTATTTATTATTTAATAATATATGATGATTTCTTGCAGGTTGTTGCAATTGAGAAGATGGGAATGAGTAGCGAAAAAGTTGAAAAGTATCTTCTTGTGTTTTTCATAGCTATCCCTTTGGTTTTCATCACAGTCACCTCAATGTACAAAATCTCAAACAATCTTCCCCCTTTTGAGGGGTTTCAAAAGGTATTAGGAGGGAAATATCAGAATGTCACAGATGAATTTCTAAGTAAAGTAGTCCCAAATGCTACAAATAATAACAATAATAGCAGCTTGGGATTATTGGAAGGAAGAGGAATAATAGTCCAAAATATGACACATCAAAACTTAGGAGAAGGAGGAGAAGAAAAGAATAATAATACTCTTAAGGTAAGCAACATTGTAAATTTCTAATACCCTTCTTGTTGTTGGCTTTAAATTTTGAGTTTGTTAAGCAATTTTTTACATATGAAATTAGTTTAAATACGTTTTAAATTTCTTTCAAATTTATAATATTTTCTTATGAAAAAAACATAATTACCTCTAACCTTTTAAAAATCGAATAGCACGATTGGAAAATATCAATAAGTCCCCTACTATTTAATTTAGTGGACGCCTATGTTTCTCCGTTTGTTTGGCCACTCACAGAGTAATAGAAAATACTGATGCAGATAAAAATGGGGCTAAGTTGGACGTAACGCACAACAAAATGTCAAAACCCATACCCTTATTGACACAACGCCGCTTCGCTTGTTCACTCTCGAACCCTAAGCTTTCATATTTGGAATAGAATACCAATAATGATTTTGTTTTTTTAAGGGAAAGGGGTTTATATGGGAACGTAAGGGAATACCTCATACGACATCGTTTTTTGGAGGCAATGTGTTCTTTGACACTCTGTTTTCATTACGTCCAACTCAGCCCCATTTTCATTCATAAAAGTGTTATTTGTTATTCTGTGAGTGGCCAAATAGATGGGATACCTATTGATATTTTTCAATGATAGGGTATTTTTGTCCGATTTTTAAAAGAAAGGGGTAGTCATGTCCTTTTTTCTTTTTCTTATTTGGTCCTTTATAATTTTCTTTTAACTTCTTTTGAAATTTAAGATATTTTATTTTCATATCTCTATTATTTGTTAAATGTCTCATCTGCTGATATGTTAACGTTTATTAGAGAAATTAATAGTAAAGTCTAAAATAATTACACAAATTAAAAAATTATATTTTTTTTTCTTTTTTTCTATTTTTTTTTACCAAAAATACTTTTTTAAGTGTAACTCATTCTAAAATCTAACCTAATTTTACCTAATGGCTAAATTAAGGTTCTCCAAGGAAAAACTCAGAATAATTATACTGCTTCACAAGGAATAGCGACAGATGCAGGTGCCTTATATGTTTTCTTTTTTCTGCTTAAATTTTTGGGATCTAATCCTTGAACACCCTAATTTCTATCTCTATATTATTATCACAATAAAATAAATTGTTATCATGCTATTTTTCTATTTATCTAAAAAATAGTATTTAATTGTTAAATAATTTGATACTTATATTTATCTGACATAATAGTTAAAAATTGCTAGAAATTTTCACGTGATTATCTATAAAATTTGAATTACATTTAAGTGTAAACTAAAATTAATAATTAAAATCAGTTAGTAATATATAATAAGTATTGAAATATAAAATATACACTAAAAAAAAAGTTGAATTATACATTTATATTAATATATAAATGTGCAAATAAAATTATTTATAAAATTTATATCTAATATAATATTATTTTTTCTTCAATTTTATAGGGCCAAGAGATGACTCGAAAAATCTTTCAACAAATAATTCAAATTCAACCACACATATTGAAAACCATGATGACAAATTTCTAGATGGACTTTTAGCTTCTCGATTTGATGAATTAACATGCTTAAGCAGGTATCAATCCTATTTATACCGCAAAGCTTCTCCACACAAGCCATCTCCATATCTGATATCTAAACTCAGAAACTATGAACAAATTCACAAAAAGTGTGGACCCAACACCAGAGCTTACAACAGAACCATGAGAAAAATCATAATCCCAAGTTCTTCCAAAACTCATCATAACCATCATCATTACAATGAAAATGTTGCTGCCACAACATGCAAATATGTTGTATGGTCACCTGCAAATGGATTGGGAAATAGAATGATTAGCATTGCATCCACATTTCTGTATGCTGTTCTCACAGAAAGAGTTTTGTTAGTAAGATTTGGACCTGACATGCATGGCCTATTCTGTGAACCATTTCAAGAATCCACTTGGATTTTGCCTAAGAATTCACCCTTTTGGAGCAATGAGAATGTTGAGACTGTGTTGGCTAAGGTGGACAAAGCTAGAAACTTGACTTTGGATCGATTATCATTACCTTCTGTCATGTTAATGAATCAACTACCTGAAAGCTTTTTTCACTGTGATCATCATCAAGAAGCTCTCAAGAAAGTTGCTGTCTTGATTATTCTGTCAGATCAGTATTTTGTGCCTTCTCTGTTTATGATTCCATCTTTTAGTGTTGATCTGAACAAGATGTTCCCGGAAAAGAATGCTGTTTTCCACCACGTCGGACGGTATCTTTTCCACCCTTCCAATGAGGCGTGGGGACCAATTAGCAGATTCTACGACGCATACTTGGCAAAAGCGGACGAAAGAATTGGCCTTCAGGTACGCAATCAGATCCTGACCATTTGCAATTTGTACATGGCACCCTAATAATTATAAATTTCCAAAATGGCCCCTGACAGAATGAAAAACGTGACACATCTGAACATAAACTGATATGTCACTATGCTACCCTTTGATAATATGCTATGAGGGGTTGATTTGTCATGTTTTTTATTTTGTTAGGGATGATTTTGGTGTTTTATAATCATTATGGGAGGCTATGTCCAAATTATAAATAATTAGGAGTGAATTTGGTGTTTACCAGTGTTCTGAAAACTGGATGGGAACGGTCGGTTCGACCAAAAAAATCTAGACCAATCCTTTATTTAGTTCGGTTCATGATAAAAATTGGCTGGAAAAAATCGATCAAATCGTTCGAAACCAGTGAATCAATAAAATCGGACCGGTTTTTGGCTATTTTTTAAAAAAATTAATAATATTATATTTTAATAATTCTATAATAAGTTTAAATTATTTTATTATATATTCAAATAAATAGATTCGACCATGATTTAATTTCGGTCGAACTTTTAAATTCGTGAACCAGTCACTTTACCAGTTTAATGATTGGTTCGGTTCTCTTAACCTTGGTGTTTACCTTAATTTAAAAGATGAATTAAGATTCTTGATTATTACTCTATTAATAATAGAAATGAAATTAGTTAAGAAGAATAAGTAATTTAGAATATTGTTGATAAAATATCTGCAGGTAAGAGTGTTTAAACCCAGTTCCACTCCTCATCAAGCAGTTTTGGACTTACTTTTAAGCTGTGCAATAAAGAACAAGATACTTCCAGAAATCGATACGCGAAATCCGGCTTCAAATGTGAAAAATACCAACCATACTCTAAAGGCTGTTCTTGTGGCATCTTTATATCCAGAATATGCTGAAAATTTGAGAACCATGTACCTTAGAGGACCAACTATTACAGGAGAAGTAATAGGAGTTTATCAACCAAGTCATGAAGAAAAGCAAAAGTTTAATGACAATGTGCACAACATAAAGGCATTGGTTGATATGTATCTGCTAAGTTTATGTGATGTGTTGGTGACTACTTCTTTGTCTACTTTTGGGTATGTGGCTCAAGGCTTTGGGGGTTTGAAGCCTTGGTTACTTTATAGGATAACAAGTAATGAGACACATTCTCCTGCTTGTGTTAGAGACTTGTCACCTGAGCCTTGTTTCCATTTTGCTCCTCAGCATCAATGTAAAGGGAAGTTCAAACAACATTTTAGTACTTCTTTCCCACATATGTTTGAATGCAAGGATTATTATCGCGGAGTGAAGCTTGTTGACGGTGGAGTAGATTAATTAATAAGATTAATAACTATTATCTAGCTTGTAGTTTATTTTTTTTTAATTTCTTCTTTCGTAAATTGTAATATTTTAAAATAGTTAGGAAAATGTTTAAAAACCAACAACAGGTTAGCCACTCAGTTTTTGTAAGATCGAAAATTCAATGAGTAATTTCTCAAATACTGTAAAAATAAATGATCCTCCCAAACAAGAAGTAAAATTCATTTTCATTCTCGGTTAGCCACTAATTATGTAATTAATTTGGTATGAATAACCTTTTGAAAAAGTAAACCACTTTATGAAGAAATATAGTACTTTTATAATTAAAGATATTGAATACTTGTATCTTTTGGAAATATCAAGGGAGGAAGTATTCTTTGAAAATTAACTTGCTATTAAAGATAAAATTTAAAAAATATATATAAATTTGTTTAATTTACTAGAGTATAATACTCTTTAGACACAAAAAAAAAAAAAGTATAATACTCTTTATTTAATAAAAATAACTTAAGAACAAATCATTAAAATATAAATCTTATTGACATGAGTATTATTTTTAACATTTAGTAGAAAAAAATAAAAAATTATAAATCTTCTGTCTATTATATAAAAAATATTATTTTCATCAATAATAATAATATTTATACATTAAAATTATTCATTATATATAAATGTATATATAATTTAATTTATTTTAAATTTATATTTTATATTTTAATATATATTATAGGGCAATTCACCCAAATAAAATATTTGGGAAGAAAAATGTTTGTATTGTCCTAAAACGAAAACTATGATCGGATTCCCCTATTTCTTCCTCTATGTAATCCGTGGCACCCTGCAAGGTAACACAAAAAACACATGATACGCTGCAGGGGACAACTTATCATGTGAAGCTCCCTAATGAAATCCGTGCAGCCCTGCCACGGATCACGTTGATTTCCAAATTCCAAAGATCCGTGCATGGCTGCCACGGACCTTGAACAAATGGCGTGCATGCAATACCCTGGAGCCTCCCACGGATCATGCATGAAAGGAGTGCTTTAAAAATCCGTGGCACTCTTCCGTGTAATGCATTTGGAGGTTGGCAAATTGGATTGAGAGAAGAGTTGAGAGAATAGTTGAGAGAAGGTGATAGTGTGGTGTTGGGTTGCTATTGTTCTTCGTTCCAATGGCCATGACTCAGCAGCAATTGGAAGAGGCAGCAACGGAAGCAGCAGTGGTGATGTATCGCCTAGATCGCATATCCCATGTATCTCACAACGTCACTGTTGAGGTTAGTATGATCTTAGGTCGTTAGAACAGTTAGATGTTAATATGATTTTGTGGTGCATGCTATTTTTTAAGTTAAAATTGGTCAGCAATGTGATTAAATGTTTTTATCTTTAATTGTAAATGAGACTAACATCTTTTAAAT